>OW804094.1:159332878-159358006 GCA_942159475.1 Sthenelais limicola | reverse complement strand
TCCACCCAATTAATAACAGAAATGACAATTAAACTTTACACTGAGCTACAAGTTTCTTCATGTGGGCAAAGATTACATTTACAGGTGTCGGCAATGAACGCAGCAGCCATCTTGTTTCCTGATGTTGTAAAATTCTGGCTTAAACTTTGTAAAGTTTGGAATAAATATTCATCGGAGAATGACCCTGAATTCTTCATGTTACTAGTCGCACCACATAACACACTGGTAGCACAGATAGTGGAGAGCTGTTGTTTTATCAGGAAGTGAGAGATTAATAGTGAATAGTGACATTCCTTCATCAACCACATCAACATCAAGAAATAAGCTAAATATTTATTGGGCAAAAACTATAGTGACAGTCCTGTTGGTCGCTATGGATGAATGAATCGTTCACCTCGCTATGCTTTTATTTCTTTTTGTTGTTGTTGAACATATTTTCATGCAGGGAATATAAGCTGGCTTATGCCATGCTACTGGTGTGTAAGCAAAGACCGTCTTTGGTGTAAGGTCCGGTCTGGCCCGATCATTTGACCTCCGTCTTTGGTGTAAGGTCCGGTCTGGCCGGTCATTTGACCTCCGTCTTTGGTGTAAGGTCCGGTCTGGCCCGGTCATTTGACCTCCGTCTTTGGTGTAAGGTCCGGTCTGGCCCGGTCATTTGACCTACGATACCAGTGTATTATTGTCAGAGGTTTGTTGTACACAAAAATCCCTCAAAAAGGCGACAAAATTGGATTTTCTCTGCAAATATAACTCAGCATAAGTCACCGTGAAGTTACTCAGTGTCGGTGGAACCCCATCCTCCCTTAGGCAGGCCCTATTCTCCGCAACCAGTTTCTACGAACTAGACTAGTATGGAGTAACTCAGTGCGGAATAGAGGGCCTGCCTAGGGAGGATGGTGGAAGCCATGGTGAAGCCACCCTCTAACTCTCCCCCTAAAGTGGCTCTAAGCTAATTATGCCTCTAGTCTACGGTGTACAGGTTGTGGCTCGCCCTTGTTTACATGGACCCAGCCCCAGGTAGTTGGACACCATATTGTATTTGATAAATCATTACCAGTCCTCTACTATACCACTATACGAGTCTCCTATATCACACTGGCAGTGTATAATGAACCACAGTTGACACCCCCGTGTGATAATATGGATGTTTAGGCCTCCACTTTACACGTGTGCTATAATTATTGTATATCACACATGTGCCATATGGCCGCCATTACTGCACCACCACCAGCTGCTGCTGTGCTCTACCATGCTGGGGGCTGTATACCACATTATCCCATCCCCTTAAACTGATTAAACTGACCCTTAATTCATCCCCCAGTCAACATGGTCAACTTATGTGTCTTACTTATTTCTTAATCTTTCTGTATCTTTTTTCTCTGTCTCTTTCTCCCTTCTTCTCTATCTCTATTTCCTGGGTAAGATCATAAACTGCCTCCCTCTCAGCTCTCCAGCCCTTGATATAACCTTCAATGTGTTGATAAGGGCGTAAAGCAACCACTCACTCACTCACTCCCTCTCAGCTCTCCCGCCCTTGATATAACCTTCAATGTGTTGATAAGGGCGTAAAGCAACCAATCTCACACACTCACTCCCTCTCAGCTCTCCCCGCCCTTGATATAACCTTCAATGTGTTGATAAGGGCGTAAAGCAACCAATCTCACACACTCACTCCCTCTCAGCTCTCCCGCCCTTGATATAACCTTCAAAGTGTTGATAAGGGCGTAAAGCAACCAATCTCACACACTCACTCCCTCTCAGCTCTCCCGCCCTTGATATAACCTTCAAAGTGTTGATAAGGGCGTAAAGCAACCAATCTCACACACCCTCTCCTATGTTAACTACTACCATAGAGGATCATATAAAGCCAACATTAGGACATATCACCGTCTCATCTCATTCAAACTCCTTCTACCACATTATATCCTAAATATTGTCTCATGTAATAGAATATAAAACTATAATTTCACAGTAGGCTAGACCTTTCTGTGCCTTGGGTATGAAAAATGAATACATAAACTGATAAAGAATACATAATACATGCCTACTTTCTCTTTCTCAAATTGATAGCTAGCCGTAACCATATATTGTATATTTAACGATTGACGTGTAATCTCCATTATACTGTTATGTGATGTCCTTATAGTTATTTTCTGGTGGGATTCCAGGAAGAACTCAGGGTCTCGGACGCTGAGAGGGCCGATCCCATTTCAGTCGCCATTTGCAATTTATTGTACATGTGAATTGAATAAAAGTTTTTATATACATTACATAATACACCAAGATGTTATTCTTGTGCGGGTATGTTTCATAATGTGTTGGTTTAGGTAATAAGGGCTGAATAAGCCTGGGTCGAGGTGAAGATCAGATAATTAATCTCATCCTCAGTTAATGAGGCATGGGCTAAGGCCACACCCTGTTATAATTCCTGGATAAATAATTAAAAAAATGTAGATAAAAGTCAAAAACAAACAAACATAGATCTGCGTGACGCTGGAGCTATAGGGAAGTGGTGACGTCATGCTGGGGACGCCATGACGCAGCATGACGCAGAAAATAGCCTCGGCAACTTTACCTGTGACACAGTCAGTGTCTATTGTACATCCGGGACACCAGCAGCCTCACTATGACTCAGCAGTTCCTTCTACTCTGGTGTAATAGGGGGATTGGGATAGCCGCCATCTTGGATCCTGATCCGCAAGGAACTATGGGAGTTTATTATGAGTTAGGTTAGGGAGGTTATTATATATATATATATCTCCCATCATGCATTTGGAAACCAAAGATGACAGATAGAATAGATAGCATTGTTGACACTATTCAGCCTAGTTTGGACCAATTGCAGCTTACTATTGGGACGTTAGATCCCATGAGAATCAATCCCAGCATGCATTGTAACAGACATGCGCAGTGGCACATACAAATCCCCTATTAAAGCAGAGTGGTAGCTGCACAGTACACAACTTGGCCCTTGTGGTATATAGATAATACCTAATGAGAATGTGGTACGAGGGACACTTTTACACTGGCCGAGATGTTTGTTTTTTCGTGGCCCACGAGCCGATAGGCGAGTGGGTTACGAAAAAAAACAAACATCGAGGCCAGTGTAAAAGTGTCCCGAGTACCACATTCGAATTAGGTACTATATTTACTCCCACGTTGCTATGTTCAAGTATATTAAAGATATTAAAGGCATTTTACTTACAAAAACAAATACAGCCATGACTTGACTTAGTTTGGACCCGCCGCTCAAAACCCAGGAGAAAGCTGTGATCTGATTGGTCGATAAAAACGATATGATCATGTGACTGTATCAACCAATGGGAGCCCTTGTTACTAGCCCCATCCTTCACGCGTGGATTTCTCGATAGATTACCACACTCATTCCCACCCATACAAACAGTGTGTGGTACATACATCAATGTGGAGTAAACGTGCATTAATACTTCACTTACACGAGGGACAGAGATGATGAGGGGAGGTGTGTGTGTGTGTGGGGGGGGGATCGACCTGTGCCCAGGTGCACCAGGTGTTGACCTACTTACAGATCAATAACATGACCTCCCCACCCCCCCACCCCCCTCCCCCCTTCCCCCCTTCCCCCCTTCACCCCTATTATTTATTGACCTGAGATATTTCACATTATTACCAAAACGCTTAATCAATGTTAATGATTGATTCATGCGTCTCCACTGACTTAGAAATTTCTCAGCGTTATTTTACAGCACAAAGTCCCAATATGTATTATCTCTTTTACTACAATATGGTTCTTACGCTATTTAGCCTATAGTAACATCTGCTTATAGCAATAGTCTATTATTGAAGTACTGTGTACGCACTGCCCCCTCCCCCTCCCCCCTCCCCCTCGCCCTCCCACCCCCTCTCCCCCTCGCCCCCTCCCCCCACTACCATCTCACCATGTGGATGAAGGTCAGAAGTGTTGACCTTGCCCCCGAGTGATGACGTAATTATAAAGACAATAACAGTTAGTAAAACCAACTATAAAAACGGAATAAAACCCAGCGATGAATTATCAGGAAGAATGGTTTATTGTTAATTAAAGATGGCCAGATGGGGAATCACCATTGTGAGAATTACGGTCCGGTGTGGTCCACGTTAGACTGGGGATGTGACGAGTAACACTCCACCCCTAGAGTGGGGGGGGGGGGGGGGCACTCCACCCCTACAGGGGGGGGGGCACTCCACCCCTACAGGGGGGGGGCACTCCACCCCTACAGGGGGGGGCACTCCACCCCTACAGGGGGGGGGCACTCCACCCCTACAGGGGGGGGGCACTCCACCCCTACAGGGGGGGGGCACTCCACCCCTACAGGGGGGGGGCACTCCACCCCTACAGGGGGGGGGGCACTCCACCCCTACAGGGGGGGGGCACTCCACCCCTACAGGGGGGGGGCACTCCACCCCTACAGGGGGGGGGGCACTCCACCCCTACAGGGGGGGGGGGGCACTCCACCCCTACAGGGGGGGGGGCACTCCACCCCTACAGGGGGGGGGGCACTCCACCCCTACAGGGGGGGGGGGCACTCCACCCCTACAGGGGGGGGGCACTCCACCCCTACAGGGGGGGGGCACTCCACCCCTACAGGGGGGGGGCACTCCACCCCTACAGGGGGGGGGGCACTCCACCCCTACAGGGGGGGGGGGCACTCCACCCCTACAGGGGGGGGCACTCCACCCCTACAGGGGGGGGGGGCACTCCACCCCTACAGGGGGGGGGGGCACTCCACCCCTACAGGGGGGGGCACTCCACCCCTACAGGGGGGGGCACTCCACCCCTACAGGGGGGGGGGCACTCCACCCCTACAGGGGGGGGGCACTCCACCCCTACAGGGGGGGGCACTCCACCCCTACAGGGGGGGGGCACTCCACCCCTACAGGGGGGGGGCACTCCACCCCTACAGGGGGGGGCACTCCACCCCTACAGGGGGGGGGCACTCCACCCCTACAGGGGGGGCACTCCACCCCTACAGGGGGGGGGGCACTCCACCCCTACAGGGGGGGGGCACTCCACCCCTACAGGGGGGGGGGCACTCCACCCCTACAGGTGGGGGGGGGAGCACTCCACCCCTAGAGTGGGGGTCGGGGTCGGGGGGGGGGCACAACACAAATCCTGCATACCATATAGGTAGTGCATCCCATTGCAGTAGTGTAGGTAACTAGTCACTTTATTTAACATAACAGAACTGATACTTTAAATCAATGCGATACCAAATATACTCAGATATACCCTGTACTCATCATTTTTCAGCCTAATTTAGCAGAATTTCCTAAATGAGTAGAGCTGCCAATTGTACATTTTCTGAAAATCTGACCCACGTATGTGTTGGAACGCCAGTCAGGGGAACACGTACATACGGTGTATATAGGATGCACTTGGTTTTAAGTTTTAGATATCATCAATTCTTTATTCTTAAATATGTGTTGTATTGGCCATGTACGATAGAGGAGTTGCATGTCTCACTGCGCATGCCTGTCACAGTGCATGCTGGGATGGATTCCGTTCAGGTCTGATACACACATATTTAGCAACATTTTTATCAAAAATTGCAAAAGTGTTTTCACCTATATCATAGCTTGTATAAATGATCAAAAAAACCAAATGCATGATGGGAAAGATGAAGTCTTGTGTGATGGAAACATGTATAACACATGGATATTGACATTAGATCACTGGTAAATATCCCATGCTGAACATGGCATGTTTTCTTTAGATATTATACTGTACCATTACTCCCGTAATTCATGCGAATCAAGATTCAAAATGGCGGCTATGCAAATCCCCTATTGTGCACAGATCCATAAATGCACATAAAGGATGATTTGTGTCTTTATTGCGAGACCTCTGCCTCACATATGTTCTTCTCAGATGCTATATTGATTGAATTGAATTGAGAAATACTTTTATTTATCCTAAAACAGTACATGAGTATGTAGAGATGAGTAAATTGTGTATAATATGTATGTCCGGGTTTGTTAACTCCCAGGTCTTCCTACAGTGTGAGGCTATACTAAGTATTGATTTGAGGCTGACCCCCCCCCCCCCCTCCCTCCCCCCTCTCCCTCCCCCCCCCCCCCTCCTCCCCCTCCAGTACATTAATGGTGTGTAATGGGTTCCTCCCCCCCCCTCCCTCCCCCCTCCCCCTCCCCCCTCCCCCCCCCTCCTCCAGTACATTAATGGTGTGTAATGGGTTCCTCCCCCCTCCCCCCTCCCCCCTCCCCCTCCCCCCTCCCCCCCCCTCCTCCAGTACATTAATGGTGTGTATTGTGTGTGGGTTCCAGGAAGGCTGCAGGTATTTATGTGGTATTGTTCAGCACCTCCTGGTGGCCTCTTTACACACTATATTAGACTCCACTAGTGGAATATCTGCTCTAATATATAATGTCCGTGTGACATTCAGTACTATATATATTTACACTCTATATTAGACTCCACTAGTGGAATATCTGCTCTAATATATAATATCTGTGTGACATTCACTACTATATATATTTACACACTATATTAGACTCCACTAGTGGAATATCTGCTCTAATATATAATATCTGTGTGACATTCACTACTATATATATTTACACACTATATTAGACTCCACTAGTGGAATATCTGCTCTAATATATAATATCTGTGTGACATTCACTACTATATATATTTACACTCTATATTAGACTCCACTAGTGGAATATATGCTCTAATATATAATGTCCGTGTGACATTCACTACTATATATTTACACTCTATATTAGACTCCACTAGTGGAATATCTGCTCTAATATATAATGTCTGTGTGACATTCACTACTATATATTTACACTCTATATTAGACTCCACTAGTGGAATATCTGCTCTTATATATAATGTCTGTGTGACATTCAGTACTATATATTTACACACTATATTAGACTCCACTAGTGGAATATCTGCTCTTATATATAATATCTGTGTGACATTCACTACTATATATTTACACTCTATATTAGACTCCACTAGTGGAATATCTGCTCTAATATATAATGTCTGTGTGACATTCAGTACTATATATTTACACACTATATTAGACTCCACTAGTGGAATATCTGCTCTAATATATAATGTCTGTGTGACATTCAGTACTATATATTTACACACTATATTAGACTCCACTAGTGGAATATCTGCTCTAATATATAATGTCTGTGTGACATTCAGTACTATATATTTACACACTATATTAGACCCCACTAGTGGAATATCTGCTCTAATATATAATATCCGTGTGACATTCAGTACTATATATTTACACACTATATTAGACTCCACTAGTGGAATATCTGCTCTTATATCCGTGTGACATTCACTACTATATATATTGACACACATATCATCATTCCTACCCGGGGCTTCATCCCATATAGAGAATGCGTTCATGTGTATTCATGTCACTGGTCTATATTTTCTGACTATTCTTCCTGGAGGAATGTGTCAATGCCCGTGTTGCACTTGTTACCCCATACCTGCCCTGATAGTGATATAACATAACAATAGACACGATGTTACACATCTGCTGGGAACTTTTCTGAGTTGAGAACATTAAGAATGAAGGACTACTGTAGGTTACTAAGCAACTGAGCCGTGTAGGTAGCTTACAGAGCAACACAATGGCTGATGCACACAAGCAGTTTCCCATATAATATATAATATCTATTCATTTTCTGGTGGCAACAATTCATTGTCATCCAAACTATGGCAGAGCCTCACCTTCCTAACCACAAGATCACGAACATGTCATTAGAATCCCATTAGGACACCTTCTGCAGGGCCGGGAAAGCCCTTAGCGCAGTAGGCGTCCTATCACTGACACTCCTATCATGGGGGACTGTGAGCCTACACTGTACACTAGTGTCCTGCCTCCCTATGACAAGCATATGTCTATGTACACACTACATCAATTACTTATTACAAGTATGTCTATATATATGTACACACACCTACACCACTAACGACTCAAGCCTGGTATTTCCATGAGTCAAGGGAACAACTATTAACTCTAAGCCGCTACTCCGGGTTCCTAAGACACTGTTTACCCCCAAATAAGGAGGGATTTATTTCTGGCACAAGGATTAAATATTCATCCATTGCTGGTCCTACCGCTCTCCTGGCTGTAAGGTAAAAACCCACCACTCATTATAGCCCATATGTAACCTTGGCAACCTTTGTAAATAAATATTATCCCTGGGGTATAACCCCTGGTATTGTAGGTGTAACCCCCGTCATCTGCTTTATACTGTGTAGTATGCTGAATAATTTAACTTGGGTTTCATCCTCTAGAAAGCTTTATTGTGTCTTGTACGATATAACAATGTTTTCTCTGTTTTCAATGTTTATATAATTTAGCTTTTTCTGTTGTTCTCAAGCAGATTATTCAATTATTTAATTTTACTATTCTCATAAGTCTCCTTCTGAGATATGACTTTGTAGGCAAATGTTTTGGCTTTTAATTGAATAAAAGAAATTTTACCCACAAACCCATCCATAATGTGTATACCATCAGCCCTCAGTGGTTCTTTTTTCACGCCTGAAAAATCTCTTGACTTCCATCAGGTGAAGAAAAAATGGCGGCAAAATGAGGGAAAAATAGAGAATTAGCTGGTGTTGGAGTTGATGGACAGGCTCTCCCTGCACCTCTATACACACCTCTACCAGTCACACCAGCATATTGTAAACAGGGAGATGTATACTGGAACAATTGTTGATGTATACAGGAACAATTGTAGATGTATACAGGAACAATTGTAGGTGTATACAGGAACAATTGTAGGTGTATACAGGAACAATTGTAGGTGTATACAGGAACAATTGTAGATGTATACTGGAACAATTGTAGATGTATACTGGAACAATTGTAGATGTATACTGGAACAATTGTAGATGTATACTGGAACAATTGTTGATGTATACAGGAACAATTGTAGATGTATACTGGAACAATTGTTGATGTATACAGGAACAATTGTAGATGTATACTGGAACAATTGTTGATGTACACAGGAACAATTGTAGATGTATACAGGAACAATTGTAGATGTATACTGGAACAATTGTAGATGTATACAGGAACAATTGTTGATGTATACTGGAACAATTACTGGTGTACACAGGAACAATTGTAGATGTATACAGGAACAATTGTAGATGTATACTGGAACAATTGTAGATGTATACAGGAACAATTGTTGATGTATACTGGAACAATTACTGGTGTACACAGGAACAATTGTAGATGTATACAGGAACAATTGTAGATGTATACTGGAACAATTGTTGATGTATACAGGAACAATTGTTGATGTATACAGGAACAATTGTTGGTGTATACAGGAACAATTGTAGATGTATACTGGAACAATTGTTGATGTATACAGGAACAATTGTAGATGTATACTGGAACAATTGTTGATGTACACAGGAACAATTGTAGATGTATACAGGAACAATTGTAGATGTATACTGGAACAATTGTAGATGTATACAGGAACAATTGTTGATGTATACTGGAACAATTACTGGTGTACACAGGAACAATTGTAGATGTATACAGGAACAATTGTAGATGTATACTGGAACAATTGTAGATGTATACAGGAACAATTGTTGATGTATACTGGAACAATTACTGGTGTACACAGGAACAATTGTAGATGTATACAGGAACAATTGTAGATGTATACTGGAACAATTGTTGATGTATACAGGAACAATTGTTGATGTATACAGGAACAATTGTTGGTGTATACAGGAACAATTGTAGGTGTATACAGGAACAATTGTAGATGTATACAGGAACAATTGTTGGTGTATACAGGAACAATTGTAGGTGTATACAGGAACAATTGTAGATGTATACAGGAACAATTGTTGATGTATACAGGAACAATTGTTGATGTATACAGGAACAATTGTAGGTGTATACAGGAACAATTGTAGATGTATACTGGAACAATTACTGGTGTATACAGGAACAATTGTAGATGTATACAGGAACAATTGTAGATGTATACTGGAACAATTGTTGATGTATACAGGAACAATTGTTGGTGTATACAGGAACAATTGTAGGTGTATACAGGAACAATTGTAGATGTATACAGGAACAATTGTTGATGTATACAGGAACAATTGTAGGTGTATACAGGAGCAATTGTTGATGTATACAGGAACAATTGTAGGTGTATACAGGAACAATTACTGGTGTATACAGGAACAATTGTAGATGTATACAGGAACAATTGTAGGTGTATACTGGAACAATTGTTGATGTATACAGGAACAATTGTTGGTGTATACAGGAACAATTGTAGGTGTATACAGGAACAATTGTAGATGTATACAGGAACAATTGTTGATGTATACAGGAACAATTGTAGGTGTATACAGGAGCAATTGTTGATGTATACAGGAACAATTGTAGGTGTATACAGGAACAATTGTAGGTGTATACAGGAACAATTGTTGATGTATACAGGAACAATTGTAGGTGTATACAGGAACAATTGTAGATGTATACAGGAACAATTGTAGGTGTATACAGGAACAATTGTTGATGTATACAGGAACAATTGTAGGTGTATACAGGAACAATTGTTGATGTATACAGGAACAATTGTAGGTGTATACAGGAACAATTGTAGATGTATACAGGAACAATTGTTGATGTATACAGGAACAATTGTAGATGTATACAGGAACAATTGTAGATGTATACAGGAACAATTGTAGGTGTATACAGGAACAATTGTTGATGTATACAGGAACAATTGTAGGTGTATGCAGGAACAATTGTAGGTGTATACAGGAACAATTGTTGATGTATACAGGAACAATTGTAGGTGTATACAGGAACAATTGTTGATGTATACAGGAACAATTGTAGGTGTATACAGGAACAATTGTTGGTGTATACAGGAACAATTGTTGGTGTATACAGGAACAATTGTAGATGTATACAGGAACAATTGTAGATGTATACAGGAACAATTGTAGATGTATACAGGAACAATTGTAGGTGTATACAGGAACAATTGTAGATGTATATACAGGAACAATTGTAGATGTATACAGGAACAATTGTAGATGTATACAGGAACAATTGTAGGTGTATACAGGAACAATTGTTGAGATATGGATCAACAATTGCTGGTGTTAACTGATAATTGCTGGTGTATATATCCCATTTAAATGTACTACTTGATTTTCCACCCAGACATATCACTAACATTTTGTTTTCAAACAAAAAATATAAGATACCTCATCTTTCTCTTCATCATTTCATCTCATATTCAAATCTCAAAACGTCCATTTTTGCACTACATGACAAATGTGTGCAGCTGGGTGTGACCTGTAGACCGCCGGGTTGACACGTTATAAACTGGTCCTGTTTGACTCCACTCAATGGCGCATCTCTAATAAAGGCTGGGAAACATTGGACGAAAATAGATTCTACAAAGTAGGACAAAGATAATTGGCCCTGTGCCAAATGTTTATTTCACATGTAGCACATGTCTGACCTGATTAATAGTGGGTTTGTTATAGCCACTGTGTGAGTCTGACCTGATTAATAGTGGGTTTGTTGTGTAGCCACTGTGTGAGTCTGACCTGATTAATAGTGGGTTTGTTGTAGCCACTGTGTGAGTCTGACCTGATTAATAGTGGGTTTGTTATACACCACTGTGTGAGTCTGACCTGATTAATAGTGGGTTTGTTATACACCACTGTGTGAGTCTGACCTGATTAATAGTGGGTTTGTTGTAGCCACTGTGTGAGTCTGACCTGATTAATAGTGGGTTTGTTGTAGCCACTGTGTGAGTCTGACCTGATTAATAGTGGGTTTGTTATACACCACTGTGTGAGTCTGACCTGATTAATAGTGGGTTTGTTGTAGCCACTGTGTGAGTCTGACCTGATTAATAGTGGGTTTGTTATACACCACTGTGTGAGTCTGACCTGATTAATAGTGGGTTTGTTATACACCACTGTGTGAGTCTGACCTGATTAATAGTGGGTTTGTTATAGTCACTGTGTGAGTCTGACCTGATTAATAGTGGGTTTGTTATAGCCACTGTGTGAGTCTGACCTGATTAATAGTGGGTTTGTTGTAGCCACTGTGTGAGTCTGACCTGATTAATAGTGGGTTTGTTATACACCACTGTGTGAGTCTGACCTGATTAATAGTGGGTTTGTTGTAGCCACTGTGTGAGTCTGACCTGATTAATAGTGGGTTTGTTGTAGCCACTGTGTGAGTCTGACCTGATTAATAGTGGGTTTGTTATAGCCACTGTGTGAGTCTGACCTGATTAATAGTGGGTTTGTTGTAGCCACTGTGTGAGTCTGACCTGATTAATAGTGGGTTTGTTATAGCCACTGTGTGAGTCTGACCTGATTAATAGTGGGTTTGTTGTAGCCACTGTGTGAGTCTGACCTGATTAATAGTGGGTTTGTTATAGCCACTGTGTGAGTCTGACCTGATTAATAGTGGGTTTGTTATAACCACTGTGTGAGTCTGACCTGATTAATAGTGGGTTTGTTATAGCCACTGTGTGAGTCTGACCTGATTAATAGTGGGTTTGTTATAGCCACTGTGTGAGTCTGACCTGATTAATAGTGGGTTTGTTGTAGCCACTGTGTGAGTCTGACCTGATTAATAGTGGGTTTGTTATAGCCACTGTGTGAGTCTGACCTGATTAATAGTGGGTTTGTTATAGCCACTGTGTGAGTCTGACCTGATTAATAGTGGGTTTGTTATAGCCACTGTGTGAGTCTGACCTGATTAATAGTGGGTTTCTTATAGCCACTGTGTGAGTCTGACCTGATTAATAGTGGGTTTGTTATAGCCACTGTGTGAGTCTGACCTGATTAATAGTGGGTTTGTTGTAGCCACTGTGTGAGTCTGACCTGATTAATAGTGGGTTTGTTATAGCCACTGTGTGAGTCTGACCTGATTAATAGTGGGTTTCTTATAGCCACTGTGTGAGTCTGACCTGATTAATAGTGTAGGTACAGGGTTCTAACCCACACCTGTGCTAGGGTAGCAAGCTGTAGGTACAGGGTTCTAACCCACACCTGTGCTAGGGTAGCAAGCTGTAGGTACAGGGTTCTAACCCACACCTGTGCTAGGGTAGCAAGCTGCAGGTACAGGGTTCTAACCCACACCTGTGCTAGGGTAGAAAGCTGCAGGTACAGGGTTCTAACCCACACCTGTGCTAGGGTAGAAAGCTGCAGGTACAGGGTTCTAACCCACACCTGTGTTATGGTAGAAAGATGTAGGTACAGGGTTCTAACCCACACCTGTGCTAGGGTAGAAAGCTGCAGGTACAGGGTTCTAACCCACACCTGTGCTAGGGTAGAAAGATGTAGGTACAGGGTTCTAACCCACACCTGTGCTAGGGTAGAAAGATGTAGGTACAGGGTTCTAACCCACACCTGTGCTAGGGTAGAAAGATGTAGGTACAGGGTTCTAACCCACACCTGTGCTAGGGTAGAAAGATGTAGGTACAGGGTTCTAACCCACACCTGTGCTAGGGTAGAAAGATGTAGGTACAGGGTTCTAACCCACACCTGTGCTAGGGTAGAAAGCTGCAGGTACTGGGTTCTTACCCACACCTGTGCTAGGGTAGCAAGCTGCAGGTACTGGGTTCTTACCCACACCTGTGGTAGGTTAGAAAGCTGTAGGTACAGGATTCTAACCCACACCTGTGCTAGGGTAGAAAGCTGTAGGTACAGGGTTCTAACCCACACCTGTGCTAGGGTAGAAAGCTGTAGGTACAGGGTTCTAACCCACACCTGTGCTAGGGTAGAAAGCTGTAGGTACTGGGTTCTTACCCACACCTGTGCTAGGGTAGAAAGCTGTAGGTACAGGGTTCTAACCCACACCTGTGCTAGGGTAGCAAGCTGCAGGAGGAGGAGGAGGGGACAGGGAGAATATGCAAATAGTGACACCCATATGACCATGGTATATATATGAATACAGGGCTGGTACATCCTAGGCTCAGAGCTGAGACAGTGCCTTCAAACTGAGGGAAACCCTGCTGCTCCAAACCACAAATTGCCATTGAAACCCCATTAGGAATCTACATAGTGTATATTGTGGAGTGAAGTATTTTAGGAAATCAGTTCACAACGATTAGTTTTTAGGAACAGGTAGACCGCTACATGTGGGTAGCCCCCCCCCCCCCCCCCCACACACCCCGCCCCCTCCACCCCCCCACACACACACCCCGCCCCCTCCACCCCTTCCCCCCCCCCACACACACCCCGCCCCCCCCCCCACACACACCCCGCCCCCTCCACCCCCTCCCCCTCCATGTTTACTCCACACACAGCATCTGTTACCCGCACACTAGTGGGTTAGATTTTCAGAAAATGTACAATTCGCCGTCACCAATCCTCTCAAATAACCCACATTTAAGACTAGAATAAGCTTCAAAATGCAGTTTAACATATTAAACAGAACTGACACTTTATATCAATGTGATACCAAATATACTCAGATATACGCGGCATTCTTCATTTTACAGCCTAATTTAGGAGAGTTGCCTAAATGAGTAGAGCTGCCATTTGTACATTTTCTGAAAATGACACAAGTACACATGTCACTCACTTCACTGTTCCACTCACCCACGTGTGTCAGCTACTATATGGGTCAGATTTTCAGAAAATGTACAATTCACCTTCACCAATCCTCTCAAATAACCCAATTTCCCGACAAAAATAAAGTTCAAAATTCAGTTCAACATAACCTAACCGATTGCTTGAACCAAGGCAATACAAAATATACTCAGATTTACATAGTATTGACCATTTTTCAGTCTAATTTAGCAGAACTTACTAAATGCGTAGATCTGCCAATTGTACATTTTCTGAAAATCTGACCCATATACGTCTGTAAGGACAAGTACATTGATTGATTGATTGATTGATTGATTGATTGATTTAGTCGACATTGTAGCCAAGATCTGTGACCTTGGGAAGACGATCTATGACCTTGGGAGGTTATGGCTTTTAAACTGCTTGTAGCTCTAACGAATGTTGCTTATTGAGAAATATCATACCACCTGCCACCACAGGTACTCTAGAGTACATATAGCTGTATATGGGTCAGATTTTCAGAAAATGTACAATTGGCAGCTGTACACATTTAGTAAATTCGGCTAAACTAGGCTGCAATTTGGTCAATACTAGTTAAATTAGAGTATATTCGGCATTGCATTGATTCTAGCAACCTGTTAGGTTAGGTTGAACTGTATTTTGAACTTCATTTTTGTCTGAAATTTGGGTTATTTGAGAAGATTGGTGAAGTTGATTTGTACATTTTCTGAAAATCTGACCCAAATAGTATATATCTATAGCTGGTTGTAGAGGCGAGATTAGTAGAACCTGTATTACGGAGTAAAGTTAGGCCAGAAGGAGGAAATACTAGGACACAACCACAGCTGGGTGTGTAGCTGTGTGTGTAGTTGTGTGTGTGTTGTGTCTCCTGGAGGAAGGCCATATTTTCCTCTTCCAGGAAATGACTCCTACCTGCGCCTATATACACGTGACATAGTGGTGCATGAGTCTGGGTGGGGGGGGGGGGGTGCATGAGTCTGGGTGGGTGGGTGTAGTGGTAGAATGTGATTATGACTTACCCAGGACCAGAGTGGGTAACAGCGCTGCCCCCCCCCCCCACACAAACCTAAATACAGATACTTATATACATGTATATATACTCAGTTTGCCCGGCTGCATGCAATGTTGAGTACAAGATTATTTTTTTTAAAAAAACGTGAACTTTATTTAGTTTTCAACTAGTAATTTACACGATATATATATATACTGCTGGTGTATAGCACCCGGAGATCCACCACCTCCCCCCCCCCCCCCACGCCCCACCACCTCCCCCCCCCCCCCCCACGCCCCACCACCTCCCCCCCCCTCCCCCCACCAGGATCTAGGTACAATAGGTGACACGGGGTGGTAGTGAGCTCCTGTCACGTTTACCCCTCGGGGGTGTATATATGAACCCACATTGGTTTCCTACCCTCCACCCCCGCCCCCCCCCCCCCACCCACCCCCACATACAGGTACTGACATACGTCACCTCTACTGTATTAGGGTTACCATGGCAACCCTTGATATCCGCCACCGGTTCTTATTGGTTGACTTTTATATCGTCTTTATTGGTCAGGTTCATGAGTTGATTTTTATCTCATCACAAATATTTTATTTTTCCATATCAAACAACATTTGTAATAAGGAGTTATGAAGTCCGGTTTATGGCCCAAACCAGGCGCAAGTTTGATCGCTGTACTACTGGTGCTGCTGCATAAGTCAGGGCGGGACTTTATGAGTCAGATCTTCATAAATTGACACAATTCACCTTCATCAATCCTCTCAATAACCCACATTTGAGACAGAAATGAGCTTCAAAATACAGTTTAACATAACAGAACTGATACTTTAAAGCAATACTCAGAATACCCGGTATTCATCATTTTACAGCCTAATTAAGAGAATTTACTAAATGTGTAGAGCTGCCAATTGTACATTTTCTCCCTCTATTACAGCTATGTACCTACATGTATAGCTATAGTGTAAGGCTATATATAGTATAGTATAGGTATATTATTACCTATATATATATGTACCTACATGTATAGCTATAGTGTAAGGCTATATATAATATAGTATAGGTATATTATTACCTATATGTACCTACATGTATAGCTATAGTGTAAGGCTATGTATAGTATAGTATAGGTATATTATTACCTATATGTACCTACATGTATAGCTATAGTGTAAGGCTATGTATAGTATAGTATAGGTATATTATTACCTATATATATATATACCTACATGTATAGCTATAGTGTAAGGCTATGTATAGTATAGTATAGGTATATTATTACCTATATATATATATACCTACATGTATAGCTATAGTGTAAGGCTATGTATAGTATAGTATAGGTATATTATTACCTATATATACCTACATGTATAGCTATAGTGTAAGGCTATGTATAGTATAGTATAGGTATATTATTACCTATATATATATATACCTACATGTATAGCTATAGTGTAAGGCTATGTATAGTATAGTATAGGTATATTATTACCTATATATAGATATACCTACATGTATAACTATAGTGTAAGGCTATATATAGTATAGTATAGGTATATTATTACCTATATATATACCTACATGTATAGCTATAGTGTAAGGCTATATATAGTATAGTATAGGTATATTATTACCTATATATATACCTACATGTATAGCTATAGTGTAAGGATATATATAGTATAGTATAGGTATATTATTACCTATATATATACCTACATGTATAGCTATAGTGTAAGGCTATGTATAGTATAGTATAGGTATATTATTACCTATATATACCTACATGTATAGCTATAGTGTAAGGCTATATATAGTATAGTATAGGTATATTATTACCTATATATATATATACCTACATGTATAGCTATAGTGTAAGGCTATATATAGTATAGTATAGGTATATTATTACCTATATATATACCTACATGTATAGCTATAGTGTAAGGATATATATAGTATAGTATAGGTATATTATTACCTATACATATATATACCTACATGTATAGCTATAGTGTAAGGCTATATATATATAGTATAGGTATATTATTACCTGTATATATATGTACCTACATGTATAGCTATAGTGTAAGGATATATATAATATAGTATAGGTATATTATTACCTATATATACCTACATGTATAGCTATAGTGTAAAGGATATATATATATAGTATAGTATATTATTACCTATACATATATATATACACCTACATGTATAGTATAGTATAGTATAGTATAGGTATATTATTACCTATACATATATATATACCTACATGTATAGTATAGTATAGTATAGTATAGGTATATCATTACCTATATATATATACCTACATGTATAGTATAGTATAGTATAGGTATATCATTACCTATATATATATACCTACATGTATAGTATAGTATAGTATAGGTATATCATTACCTATATATATATACCTACATGTATAGTATAGTATAGTATAGGTATATCATTACCTATATATATGTACCTACATGTATAGCTATAGTGTAAGGCTATGTATAGTATAGTATAGGTATATCATTACCTGTATATATATATACCTACATGTATAGCTATAGTGTAAGGCTATATATAGTATAGTATAGTATGGTATAGGTATATCATTACCTATATATACCCACATGTGCTCTCAGAATGGACCTCCCTGTACCACGGCAGGCTCCACACCCACGCTCCTGCACACCTGGGTATTAACCACAATAGGTTATTATGCTTCTCATTGTTTGTCATGTTGTTTTGGGGAAAGGTTGAGCTGGCGCAGTCAGCAATAGCTGCTCAATGTCAGTCACTAATCCCTTAATGATACCCTGCACCAATAGGGGGCTTGCATGGCCGCCATTCTGAATCTTGATTCACATGGAATTATGGGAGTAAAAACTATACTAGTAAAAACATACTAGGTTATGTGTAGCATGGAATATCTAACAGTATTCTCATGTAGATATACATGTCGTTTACATGTTTCCATAACACAAGACTTCATCTTTCCCATCATGCATTTGTTTTTTTATACATCTTTTACACAAGCTATGATATCGGTGAAAAGATCCTTTCATTCTTTTATAAAAATATGACAGATTTGAACTGAATCCATCCCAGCATGCACTGTTATAGACATGCGCAGTGACACATGTAAACCCCCCTATATGACAACACTACACAGTTCCGTGTATATGAGAAGTGACCTGTAGTACCCCCCCCCCCCGCCCCCGCCCCCCAACACCGCTCTACCTGTTGCTAGGTGAGCTATATTGTGTCAGGTTTCCATGACAACAGACGTCACGCCTGGCTGACGTTACGTCCTGCTGGTACCCAGGCTTGTGTTGCTACAAGTTTGTCTCTCTTTAGACAAACTTCCCTCCACAATAGATGGATTGCATGGACACCATCTATAGACAAACTTCCCTCCACAATAGATGGATTGCATGGACGCCATCTATAGACAAACCTCCCCCACAATAGATGGATTGCATGGACACCATCTATAGACAAACCTCCCCCACAATAGATGGATTGCATGGACACCATCTATAGACAAACCTCCCCCACAATAGATGGATTGCATGGACGCCATCTATAGACAAACCTCCCCCACAATAGATGGATTGTATGGACGCCATCTATAGACAAACCTCCCCCACAATAGATGGATTGTATGGACACCATCTATAGACAAACCTCCCCCACAATAGATGGATTGCATGGACGCCATCTATAGACAAACCTCCCCCACAATAGATGGATTGTATGGATACCATCTATAGACAAACATCCCCCACAATAGATGGATTGCATGGACGCCATCTATAGACAAACCTCCCCCACAATAGATGGATTGCATGGACGCCATCTATAGACAAACCTCCCCCACAATAGATGGATTGCATGGACGCCATCTATCGACAAACCTCCCCCACAATAGATGGATTGCATGGACGCCATCTATAGACAAACCTCCCCCACAATAGATGCATTGCATGGACGCCATCTATAGACAAACCTCCCCCACAATAGATGGATTGCATGGACGCCATCTATAGACAAACCTCCCCCACAATAGATGGATTGCATGGACGCCATCTATAGACAAACCTCCCCCACAATAGATGGATTGCATGGACACCATCTATAGACAAACATCCCCACAATAGATGGATTGCATGGACACCATCTATAGACAAACCTCCCCCACAATAGATGGATTGCATGGACACCATCTATAGACAAACCTCCCCCACAATAGATGGATTGTATGGACACCATCTTGGATCTTGGGATCCGCTGTGAATTACTCCAGGGTCTACTGGTCTCCAGGGTGTCTGTTCCCATGGCAACACTTCCTGCATACTAACCATTAAACAGCGTAATGTGGAATGAAGTGCTAGTAATGTATTGGACAAGATAGCCATGAGTGCCATTCACTAATTATTGAATGGCCTGCAAAGCATTGAACACTAATAATGTATATTTATTGCACCTCTCATACAGCATGGGTGTGTAATAATGTATATTTATTGCACCCCGCATACAGCATGGGTGTGTAATAATGTATATTTATTGCACCCCTCATACAGCATGGGTGTGTAATAATGTATATTTATTGCACCCCTCATCCTGCATGGGTGTGTAATAATGTATATTTATTGCACCCCGCATACAGCATGGGTGTGTAATAATGTATATTTATTACACCCCTCATACAGCATGGGTGTGTAATAATGTATATTTATTGCACCCCTCATACAGCGTGGGTGTGTAATAATGTTTATTTATTGCACCCCTGATACAGCATGGGTGTGTAATAATATATATTTATTACACCTCTCATACAGCATGGGTGTATAATAATGTATATTTATTGCACCCCTCATACATCATGGGTGTGTAATAATATATATTTATTACACCCCTCATACAGCATGAGTGTACGATAATATATATTTATTACACCCCTCATACAACATGGGTGTATACAGAACATTCCTGAAGAGGCATACATGTAGCTATGTGTATGTGCCTGGTACCCATATAGAGTGAGGGCTAAGGTGTGTGGGTGGGTGGAACCCCTATACATATAAGTGTTATATAATATATATATATGTAATGTAAGCTATGTGTTAGCTGGAGGTAGAAGCACAGTGTTAATGAGACCCAAGGTGACTGGATGCTGGAGCTACTGATGCACAATGTCTTCATATGATTTAAAGTTCAGCCCGAGCCTGCACGACCTGCTGCCCATGTGGAACTATAACTGGACGGTAAGGCTGTGGTTCATGTAATTATGTGTTGTGTGGTGCTACAGGCTGTAACTGTGTGTATCAGAGACATACACTCTATACATGTCCTGTAGGCAGTGGTGTGCCATAGGGTTAACCATTGTGGGATATGATGTTTACTGCCTACAGTACATGTATAGAGTGTAGCTGTAGCAGGTGAAGGCTGTGTTCCATGGTGCTGTCTCTCTATAGCTGTATCATCATACTGTTGCACTCTTAAACTTTGAGCTTCCTAGAATCCTGTATTTGAATGCCATAGTGACTTACTACAAGCATCATTCACCTCCCACCCAGTGCAGGCTGACTGGGTTACCCAAGGCCGGCCATGTGTGTAGCTACCTATGTTTGTATACACATGTAAAACAACCATTGCTAATATTTGAAAAGAGCAGGGTATCGCATCCCGTTAGCGTGTTTCCTCTCTTGCCCTGATAGGATGAATATATACATGAAGTATGGTGTTAAAACAGAGCTTAAAGCAACCAATCCCCCTTAGGCAGAGACTAAAAGGATTAATAACCTCCATTTCTGGCACTGTCCCATGTCTTAGGAACCAACTGTTGCTAAGGGTGGGTGCACCAGGGACCAACTGTTGCTAAGGGTGGGTGCACCAGGGACCAACTGTTGCTAAGGGTGGGTGCACCAGGGACCAACTGTTGCTAATAGTGGGTGCACCAGGGACCAACCGTTGCTAAGGGTGGGTGCACCAGGGACCAACCGTTGCTAAGGGTGGGTGCACCAGGGACCAACCGTTGCTAAGGGTGGGCGCACCAGGGACCAACTGTTGCTAAGGGTGGGTGCACCAGGGAGCAACCGTTGCTAAGGGTGGGCGCACCAGGGACCAACTGTTGCTAAGGGTGCGTGCACCAGGGACCAACCGTTGCTAAGGGTGGGTGCACCAGGGACCAACTGTTGCTAAGGGTGGGCGCACCAGGGACCAACCGTTGCTAAGGGTGGGTGCACCAGGGACCAACCGTTGCTAAGGGTGGGTGCACCAGGGACCAACTGTTGCTAAGGGTGGATGCACCAGGGACCAATTGTTGCTAAGGGTGGGTGCACCAGGGACCAACTGTTGCTAAGGGTGGGCGCACCAGGGACCACTCGTTGCTAAGGGTGGGTGCACCTGGGACCAACCGTTGCTAAGGGTGGGTGCACCAGGGACCAACTGTTGCTAAGGGTGGGTGCACCAGGGACCAACCGTTGCTAAGGGTGGGTGCACCAGGGACCAACTGTTGCTAAGGGTGGGTGCACCAGGGACCAACTGTTGCTAAGGGTGGGTGCACCAGGGACCAACCGTTGCTAAGGGTGGGTGCACCAGGGACCAACTGTTGCTAAGGGTGGGTGCACCAGGGACCAACTGTTGCTAGGGGTGGGCGCACCTGGGACCATACCCTCAGGTAAAGCTCCAGCTGCTAACCTGCTCAGGAGTGTGTCTGACTGGAATTATTTATATGATATAGAACCCAAGTAGATAGTGATCAGGCCATATCACAGGATGGATCATGCTAGCGGCCGTGTAGGCCCGGGATTGAGACTAGTCACACATACACTATAAACAAGGCCCATGACATGAACCCTTATAAGTATATCAAGTTCTACCGTTAAACCACAATGTGTTAGCTATAATGTGGTATACTCATGATTTTAGGGCCAAACTTGAGATTTATTTAGTTTTTTACTCAAAATTACTGCTTTAAAACCAATGTGTCCAATTAAGTATACCCATGCTCCATTCGTTGGTAATGTCATCATTCTGCCCTACTTGGGGCCATATTTGCTATATTACTAGTTTTCTAATTGAGTTTACATTAGTTTAATTGCTTTCATTTCTTCCTAGAGCCAGTTGTTTGACAATTCAATATTTACAATACATCATGTCATCAGTATAATGTGGATATCAATATTATAAAATAATCTGGGCTGTCTCCCATTCTGATTATAGACAAGATGTTTCCTCTTCTCCGATGTTGACTGTCAATTTTTACCATTTCGACCCTCAACTCATACTACTTTTATTCCTTGTGACGAAGTCAGAATCACATATTTGATATATCAACAGACGCGGCCATTTTTTACCACAACTTGACAAGAAAGAATTAGTTTTCATCAGGTTTTCATAAAATGGGAGAGATTTGATTGCCATAGGTCCTTATTTTTTCACAATTGTTCAGAAACAGTTACCATGGCAACTTGACCAATAAATATAATTTCTAAGAAGTGACAGTTGTACCAAACTGTTTGCTACATTGTAAGCTCTGATATACAACGTTTAAAGGTAATCAGGGTTCAACTAGAATGATGGAAACATTATTTGGATCTATGTGTATGTATGTCTGTATGTATGTATGTATGTATGTAAGTACATGTGTATGTATATATATATGTATATTACATGCCTGCATGTGTACATGTGTATGTATATGGGGGCCATCTCCCCCCAACCTCCCCCTCCCATGTACCCCTGTACATCCCCCTATACACGGTCTAACACTGGGTCTAACTTAGAGCCTCTTACGGCCACTTAGGGCCACTTAGGGGCACGTAAGGCCAGGTTAAGCGCACACGTGTGTAGTACAATGGTGGTGTTGTGCACACCTGCATTCCACACATACCTGAGGAGCAGTGAGTGGTAGCCAGGTACACTACAGGTGTGGTGCTACCTGTGTACAGGTACTGGAGGCTGCTGTATGGGTGCAGTACATACATGTATATATTAATGCACACATGTATGTATAGGATTTTATTTCCGAAAACGTACACTTTTCAATAACATCAAATTTTGACACCAAAAAAGGGGTGGGTTTCCTCTATGTAACCATAGATCTTCCTGAGGGCCCCCTTTGGAGAAATGGAGTTACGTTATTAAATAGTGTTGTCTTGTGAAGTGAAGGAATTGGTCACTGTCACTGTCACTGTCACTAGGTCCCGTGCCATCCCCCAACCACGGGAAAATTAAATCCGATCTGAAAATCTGTGGTGACGAATTATGGAAACCCATGATGGCCTGTTATAATTAATTCAATGAAATTCAAAACATGTTTTATTTGAGTCTAAATGTTTATAAAAATAGGAGCCATACATGTGAATATGAGTCCAGGTCTCCCTCTATGTCCACTACTCGGTGTGGGTCAGGATTATCAGTAAATGTAGGTTAGTTATAGAGTGTGGGAAACCATTATTGGCTCTAGTTCTACTGTCTACTACCTCAGTAACTGAGGTAGGACGGGGTCTCATGTACTCGTCATGTGTCTTGGACTACATATGGGTCAGATTTTCAGAAAATGTACAATTGGCAGATCTTCATATTGAGTAAATTCTGCTAAATTAAGACTGAAAAATGGTCAAAACTAGGTATATCTGAGTATATTTGGTATTGAGTTGATTTAAAGGATGGGTTTGGTTGTGTTAAACTGAATTTTAAACATCATTATTGTCTTAAATTTGTGTTTTTTGAAAGGATTGCTGAAGACAAATTGTACATTTTTAGAAAATCTGACCCATATACTTGAGAGAATTAAGGATTAATGACCGACATTGACTGACTCTAAATGGAGGTTATTAATGAGTTTAGTCCCGCCGTAAGGTGGTTATAGGCCAAGGATAAGTGCTCAACTTTTCATCACAAAATATTGATGTTTTTTTAAATCTTTATTTAAAACTTGCCCTTCTTCTGGTGAATATAGTTCTTTTAGATGTTTGTTGTATTATCAGTGTTATATATATGTATATGTACTGTTATACTATACTCATTATGTAGGTACAATATAATGTACTGTTATAATATACTTATTATGTAGGTACAATATAATGTACTGTAGGTATATAATGTACAGTTATAATATAATCATACTGTAGTATATAATGACAGGTATAATATAATCATACTGTAGGTATATAATGTACAGTTATAATATAATCATACTGTAGTATATAATGACAGGTATAATATAATCATACTGTAGTATATAATGTACAGTTATAATATAATCATACTGTAGTATATAATGTACAGTTATAATATAATCATACTGTAGTATATAATGGCAGGTATAATATAATTATACTGTAGGTATATAATGACAGGTATACCTCTACTATACTATACACGCTGCACTGACTGCCCCCCATACATTACTGTGTAGTAGAGACTTGGCAGCCTCCACACT
>OW804094.1:159325378-159330378 GCA_942159475.1 Sthenelais limicola | reverse complement strand
CCCACCTGTGTATCATCCCTGTAGTGCATGTGTACTCACAGGTCTATCAATATTCATACATTGATTATAGCTCTACCCTCCACCAGTCTCACTACGAGCTGCTCACGGCTTAGGGAGCTGCTCCTCCCAGCCTCATAACAGGGCTTCACCACTGCCCTTGAACCTGTGGTCACTGCCCTTGAACCTGTGGTCACTCCCCTTGAACCCTGTGGTCACTCTCCCACCCTGTGGTCACTCCCCCCAACCTGTGGTTACTCCCCCACCCTGTGGTCACTCCCCCACCCTGTGGTCACTCCCCTTGAACCTGTGGTCACTGCCCTTGAACCTGTGGTCACTCCCCTTGAACCCTGTGGTCACCCCCTTGAACCACCCTGTGGTCACTCCCCCACCCTGTGGTCACTCCCCCAACCTGTGGTCACTCCCCCAACCTGTGGTCACTCCCCTTTATCTTGTGGTCACTCCCCTTTATCTTGTGGTCACTCCCCCTGTCAGTGGTCACTCCCCCAACCTGTGGTTACTCCCCCCTACCCTGTGGTCACTCCCCCACCCTGTGGTCACTCCCCTTGAACCTGTGGTCACTCCCCTTGAACCTGTGGTCACTCCCCTTGAACCTGTGGTCACTCCCCTTGAACCTGTGGTCACTCCCCTTGAACCTGTGGTCACTCCCCTTGAACCTGTGATCACTCCCCCAACCTGTGGTCACTCCCCCACCCTGTGGTCACTCCCTTCAGCCTGTGGTCACTCCCCTCCACCCTGTGGTCACTCCCCCACCCTGTGGTCACTCCCCCACCCTGTGGTCACTCCCCCACCCTGTGGTCACTCCCCCACCCTGTGGTCACTCCCCCACCCTGTGGTGACTCCCCCACCCTGTGGTCACTCACCCACCCTGTGGTCACTCCCCCACCCTGTGGTCACTTCCCTTCAGCCTGTGGTCACTCCCCCTGTCAGTGGTCACTCCCCCACCCTGCTGCTATAATCTAGTGTTGTTGGTCAGTATCTAGTGCACTGCTGGGTTTCCCCCAGACAAGGGGTGAGAATCTGCTCACGTCTACTGCTAGACCCCACGTGATACATCCAGGTGTTTCCCCTGGAGATCAATAATCAATCAATACCTGAGGTGGAGGGAGGAGGGTGGGGGAGGGAGGGGGTGGCAGTGAGTCAAGCTGTGCACCACCGCCACTACAATAACAATAACACATGTACAGGGGGAAGTACTGCGGTCAGCTCCTGATTAATGGTCAGTACTTTATACCCTGACCACCACATGTTCATCACGTGCTATAATGACCAGATGTGGGCGGCAGATATATATATAATGGGGTCCATATTGATTTAATAAGTAGTAAAATTGTATTGAATTGAATTGAAATATTCTTTATTTGTAGAAAAGTTCTTATTACAAAAAGGTTAGGAAACAAACAAGGTGGTTTTGTTGCTGGTTACATTATACAAGTTATAACTAGAGGCTGACAGTATATGTACTATACCATGTAGACCTATAGTTCCTATACCTCTACCTGCACCATTGGTAGACATTATATGATACATAACCAGTACTATACCATGTAGAGTGAGAGACTACCTATACCTCTACCTGCCCCATTGGTAGAAGCAACGAGTATGGAACAGGAGAGTGGGGACTATGTCCGATGCTATACCCGAGCTTGTTTGACCCTGCTGGGAACCACAGTAAGGGGTCTGGTGGAGAAAATCGGGGAAAGGACCATAAAAGGCCATAAAATGCCATAAAACCCACATGTTCTGGCACATTTCAACTCATTAATTTATACAGAGAAATTGAAATATCACCACATTTAACATTGTTCCGATCTGATTTGAAGAATTACCATGAGACCTATGGATGGAGAAATCATTAGGCTACACATTGATATGTTTTAGGTGCTTCAAATCAAATCGGAAGATATGATCAAATGGAATAAACTGATTGAAAATTAGTCAACAAATGAATTACTTCATGATACTGGCCCAGTTTTATTTTATTTTCACAAATCAGGTGTACTGGTCCCGAGCTATAGATGTTCTGAACCTGATTGTCAACTTATAAATCAGATTCATGCAATATTTAAACAATAATGAAAGAAACTTCACTTGCACCTCCAAAACGGAAAATGAGAAGGGAGACTGAAGGCCCTTTAAGAAGTTACAAACAACCTCGGATGAAAGGGATGACCGCCTGGGCCATCAGATTCCAAGATAAGATGGGGAAATTTGTTACATCTTTCTGCCGACTCATGAGTTCACACTCTTTTGAATTTACTCTCGTTGGTAGAAAGAAGGGGAAGAGGAGAGATAGAATAGAAACAATAAGCCTTTATCTCTGGTACCGTGATGAGTAAATTAATATAATAGGTTCTGCAAACAACCTTTAATAGGGAGGTTCTGCAAACAACCTTTAATAGGGAGGTTCTATCACTGTTGTGACTCTGGTGTTGTGATACGGCTACATTACCTACCTGTGTCTGTCTGTGTGTCCTCAGTATGGGTCTATTTCTTGTCTGATTGATGCTTGTCATGAATACAGCTATTAACCCTCAGTAGAGGGGGTGGACAGACAGACAGACAGACAGACAGAGAGGGGTAGACAGACAGAGGGAGAGGGAGAGAGAGGAGAGAGAGAGACAGAGAGGGGTAGACAGACAGAGGGAGAGGGAGAGAGAGAGAGACAGAGAGGGGTAGACAGACGGAGGGAGAGGGAGAGAGAGGAGAGAGAGAGAGACAGAGAGGGGTAGACAGACAGAGGGAGAGGGAGAGAGAGGAGAGAGAGAGAGACAGAGAGGGGTAGACAGACAGAGGGAGAGGGAGAGAGAGGAGAGAGAGAGAGACAGAGAGGGGTAGACAGACGGAGGGAGAGGGAGAGAGAGGAGAGAGAGAGAGAGAGGAGGGAGGAGAGGGAGAGAAGAGAGGGAGAGGAGAGGAGAGAGGGAGAGGAGAGGGAGAGGAGAGAGAGAGGGAGAGAGAGAGGAGAGAAGTAATACATTGTTACTAGTGGGCAATTATCCACAAACACATTTGGTTGGTTCTACTGATCTATTATCGGCTCAATGGACTTCTGTCTTGAGAAACTCTTTGTATTACATTGAGATTGGATTTAGGATGGGCCATGAGCCAGCCGGACAGATACATACACACAAGTACAGTTGCCATGGTAACATGATTACACAGGCTATGTATACATGTGTATATTACAGCCTCGTCCATTCATGGCCTTCCACTTGGTGCAATTACAGGGTTTAGGCAGATAACCCCGGCACAAAAGGGTTATTTCAACTTGAGCCCCCCCCCCCCCTAACCCCCGAATTACCCTAATACCCCAGTCACCATTTATGGGTCAGATTGTCAGAAAACCTTTACTCGTCCAAAATGAAGACAGAAATGGGGTTCAGAATACTGAGTGAGTGAGTGAGATTGGTTGCTTTACGCCCTTATCAACACATTTAATATGGTTATATCAAGGGTGGGAGAGCTGAGAGAGAGGCAGTTTATGATCTTACCCAGGAAATAGAGATAGAGAAAAAGGGACAGAGAAACAGAAAAAGAGACAGAAAGGCAGTTTATGGTCATACCTAGGAAATAGAGATAGAGAAGAAGGGAGAGAGAGAATAGTTCAACATAACCAAACTGATTGTCTCAATACCCCGTCTCAATACTAAATGATATACTAAATGATATACTAAATGATATACTAAATGATATACTAAATGATATACTAAATGATATACTATTAGTAGCAGAATGTACACAATGTGTAGAACTGCTGATGTACATTTACTGACCATCAGACGACAGTATACAGGGGGGGGGGGGGGGTAACTATAGTTTATGGCAGAGGGCCTTGGCAGGGTAATTATAGAGCGGGGATTTCTCTCTGATGTCGAGGTGTGGAAGAAGGCATATTCCATTAGTCCCTGTTAAACAGTTCACATCCTCATAAACAGCTGGGCTCGCCTCCCTTGACCCAATGTTAAAAACAGCATCATGTTAATCAGGTTGGCGGCACGTGCAAACCCCCTATTGTATGGGACTAATACAGGACGTACCCTCACGCCTCCACCAGCTGTAAGCTCTCTATACGTGTACGTAACACCTTACGTGCCCGTATACCGCAGGATACGGGCTATATGTCTCTAGCCGCAGTTATATACAGCTTTAAATCAATTCCATTTATTCCTGATTCACGGATATAAATGCCATAGTATCTGCCCTATATATAGTGATTCAAATGGAATAAGTTATGTATATATGGGTCAGATTTTCAGAAAATATACAATTGACCTTCACCAATCGTCTCAAATAACCTAAATTTAAGACGAAAAATCAGGTTCAAAATACAGTTCAACATAACCAGACAGATTTATTGAATGAATACAATACAGAATATACCCAGATATACTCAGTATTTATCAGTTTTCATTCTAATTTAACAGAATTTGGTAGATGTGTAGTACTGTAGATTGTGCATTTTCTAAATATAAAAGATCTGACCCATATAATGATCGTTATTCACGTATACAATGTGGCAATAATGATGTTGTACACAGCGACCCCCCCCCCCCCGCCCCCTCTACCATAATTATTTTTTAATAAATGTTATTGTAGTGTAATAGTTATTGGTATAATTGATCCCGTGCACATCTAAACATGGCTGACACTTCTTGTGTACCTTTACATTAGTAGCCCTATATATGGTGGTATGTAAGATATAGAGATAGAAATAATGGGTAAAACGTCTTGTATTAAATCTGTTTGTATTTGTGGGAAGTGATGTATGTACTGAATGGTACTCGGTGCTAGTAATAGACTATTTATTGGATGAGAATGAAAATCTACAATTTAACTTCACCAATCTTCGTAAATAACCCAAATTTCAGACGAAAATAAAGTTCAAATATAGTTCAACCTAACCAAACAGATTGCTAGAATCAATGCAATGCCGAATATACCCGAATTTACCTAATATTGACCAAATTGCAGCCTAATTT
>OW804094.1:159200785-159325178 GCA_942159475.1 Sthenelais limicola | reverse complement strand
AAAATTGCAGCCTAATTTAGCAGAATTTACTAAAAGTGTAGAGCTGCCAATTGTACATTTTCTGAAAATCTGACCCTTATATTGATTCCTACATTTAACGTACGTGACATTGTCGTGTGAACCATGTGTATATTACTCCTTCCGCCCTACAGCGCCCCTAGTGGCTGGTGGGCACATACTCACCCTATAGTGTAAACAATGAACCCACGTGGTCTATGACGTAGTGCCCGCCGTCATGCAGGAAGTGACGTCACTGCGTTTGCCCTGATTCACCCCATGTTATTGGTTAGTTTGTGTATTGGTGGAGTAAACTCTACTATAAATGTCGAGTTGAATTAAATTGAACATATCATATGTGATGTGTTTTAAGAAAATGAGTCACAAGTCGCAAAATTGATATTTTTCAAAGTGACTTTTTCGAAAGATCCCTTTATTGAAATGTTCTGATTCCTCGACGGTCTGGCACACTTAGTCATATGAACCTATGTACCATATTTCAGGACACAGTATTAAATATATCCTTGTGTTTGTAAGGCCTTCATATTGATGATGTTTAGCTACTTTACTGGTAATTACCCACCCAGAAACATGGCAAAACTTTATTGTTCAAAAATAAAAATATCAAACTTAGAATATAGAAATACATATTAAGTCTCCTAGTGTTTACTATCATTGGAATCCCCTTGATCTCCTCTGTTCAAATAATGATATCTCAAAATCCATATTTTGCGACTTATGACTCATTTTCCTAAAACACATCATATATTTGCACCTACAAGAAGTGTACAAAGGGAGCATACTGGACTTGTCTTCCCGTATGTTCATGGACTAGAAGCATTATCTACATTACATGTGCACTCAACCTTATGTCAAAATGAGCAAAGTCAAGTCAAATGTTAGGAAATATAAGATAAGATGATTTTTTTATTTGCCATAAAATGTGTAAAGTTGACAAAAAGGTTGTGAACTTGTCAAACTAGATCTAGTTACGGTTATGTCTCTGTAAGGCTAATTGTACTACATTACTGCTCTGTACAGTGAAGTCTGACTACCAACGCATATAATACCGTCTGTATAATTATCTACTGTACAGGAAAACAATAGAACGTACATGGATCCACTTTTGTCACGAAACTCTCAGTACTTTTATCACCCCCCCGCCCCTACACACACCCCCCCCGCCCCCCGCCCCCCCCTCTATGGGTGCACCTATGTATGTACCAGGAAATGCTCCTTACTACAAAAGCTAATTTCCTGTGTGTGGCTCACTCTACACCACTGTGTGAAGTGGTGGCCTGGGAGTGGTGGCATATATGTGGTGGCATGTGGTGGCCTGGGAGTGGTGGCTTATACCAAACTCTCTAAATTACCTTATTTGGTATTTAGACTCTAAATTACCGTATTTGGTATAGTTTAGATTCAGAATTACTGTATATGGTATTTAGAGTCTAAATTACTGTATATATATTTAGAGTCTACTGTATATATATTTACAGTCTAAATTTAGAGTCTAAATTACTGTATATGGTATTTAGAGTTGATTCAACAATCACAGCCAATGTAATCTAGCCTTATAGAGACTAGGAGACAGGAAGACCTGGCTATTCAGGGACACTGTGTTCTGTTCAACCAGACATCAACCTTTGTACAACATGATCCACAAATAAAGGAATCCATGAATTGAATTAAATTGAATACGACAGGAGGAGGGGAGAGGAGAAAGAGATAGGAGAGGAGGGAATGGGAGAGAAAGGAGGAGGGAATGGGAGAGAAAGGAGGAGGGGATGGGAGAGAAAGGAGGAGGGGAGAGACAGAGAAAGGAGGAGGGGATGGGAGAGAAAGGAGGAGGGGAGAGACAGAGAAAGGAGGAGGGAATGGGAGAGAAAGGAGGAGGGGAGAGACAGAGAAAGGAGGAGGGAATGGGAGAGAAAGGAGGAGGGGAGAGACAGAGAAAGGAGGAGGGAATGGGAGAGAAAGGAGGAGGGGAGAGACAGAGAGAAAAGAGGAGGGGAGAGTCAGAGAGAGGAGGGGAGAGACAGAGAGAGGAGCAGGGATGCAAGTTCTCAGATTATCAACTGAATTCAGATATATGGAAAAGTCGGCAAATGTCCCATACAATACAATAAATTGACTTATAAATACAAAAATTTTCTCAAAATCTAATTTGACAATATTGTTGGTGATCATCTTGTGTTACACCAACAAATGTAGGCAGTTTGAGTAGAGGTTGTACACAGCCATAGGAGAGTGATGTGTAGAGACCTCTATCTGAGTGTACTCACGGAGCCCTGGAGCTAACGGAGCCGCCTATCCCTGCCGGGGGAGAGCCGGCCTCAGATGATAACTGAAGTGAGATTCCCGATATTTCCGTTAGTCTTTAGCATTGGGTCAATGGAGCTCACGGAAATCCCCGAGTGCCTTCGTTCAAGAACTCCGGGAATGGTGCAGTAGGTGGCATCTTATACACCCCGTGGACCTTAGAGTACTCTGAGCTTGGACCGACCTAGATACCCACCGCTAATCTAACATGGTCCTTTATATGACATTTGCGCCTTTATATACCTCTCCTTGAACCTTGGAAAATGTTCAGATTATTTTATCTTACCCAACTTGCATCCCTGGAGGAGGAGGGGAGAGACAGAGAAAGGAGGAGGGGAGAGTCAGAGAGAAAGGAGGAGAGGAAAGACAGAGAAAGGAGGAGGGGAGAGACAGAGAGAGGAGGGGAGAGACAGAGAGAAAGGAGGAGGGGAGAGTCAGAGAGAAAGGAGGAGGGGAGAGTCAGAGAGAAAGGAGGAGGGGAGAGTCAGAGAGAAAGGAGGAGGGGAGAGACAGAGAGAGGAGGGGAGAGACAGAGAGAAAGGAGGAGAGGAGAGACAGAGAAAGGAGGAGGGGAGAGTCAGAGAGAATAGAGAAGGGGAGAAACAGAGAAAGGAGGAGGGGAGAGACAGAGAAAGGAGGAGGGGAGAGACAGAGAGAAAGGAGGAGGGGAGAGACAGAGAGAAAGGAGGAGGGGAGAGACAGAGAGAAAGGAGGAGGGGAGAGACAGAGAGAAAGGAGGAGGGGAGAGACAGAGAGAATAGAGGAGGGGAGAGACAGAGAGAATAGAGGAGGGGAGAGACAGAGAGAATAGAGGAGGGGAGAGACAGAGAGAATAGAGAAGGGGAGAGACAGAGAGAAAGGAGGAGGGGAGAGACAGAGAGAAAGGAGGAGGGGAGAGTCAGAGAGAAAGGAGGAGGGGAGAGACAGAGAGAAAGGAGGAGGGGAGAGACAGAGAAAGGAGGAGGGGAGAGACAGAGAGAAAGGAGGAGGGGAGAGACAGAGAGAATAGAGGAGGGGAGAGACAGAGAGAAAGGAGGAGGGGAGAGTCAGAGAGAAAGGAGGAGGGGAGAGTCAGAGAGAAAGGAGGAGGGGAGAGACAGAGAGAATAGAGAAGGGGAGAGACAGAGAGAAAGGAGGAGGGGAGAGTCAGAGAGAAAGGAGGAGGGGAGAGTCAGAGAGAAAGGAGGAGGGGAGAGACAGAGAGAATAGAGGAGGGGAGAGACAGAGAGAAAGGAGGAGGGGAGAGTCAGAGAGAGAAGAGAGCGGGAGAGAAGGAAGGAGAAGGGAATGGGAGAGAAAGGAGTGTGGAAGAGGAGAAAGAGAAAGGAGAGTTATGCTAAATATAAGAGGGATAGAGTAACAAGATAGTCTATGTAGGGCAGTAAGCGTTACTGAGGGTATTATGACTAGACGTGTTTGTTTGAAATATATTTAGTCAAGCTGTAGTCAAGTTTTCTCTCACCCCCCCCCCCCCCCTGTTTATACATTTATAGATTATACCCCTCCCCCTCCCCACTAGCACCCCCCCGTACATAGCCCCAGATTATACCCCCTCCCCCTCCCCACTAGCACCCCCCCGTACATAGCCCCAGATTATACCCCCTCCCCCTCCCCACTAACCCCCCCCCGTACATAGCCCCAGATTATACCCCCTCCCCTCCCCACTAACCCCCCCCGTACATAGCCCCAGATTATACCCCCTCCCCCGCCCCACTACCCCCCCTGTACATAGCCCCAGATTATACCCCCTCCCCTCCCCACTAACCCCCCCCCGTACATAGCCCCAGATTATACCCCCTCCCCCTCCCCACTAACCCCCCCCCCCGTACATAGCCCCAGATTATACCCCCTCCCCCTCCCCACTAACCCCCCCCGTACATAGCCCCAGATTATACCCCCTCCCCCTCCCCACTAACCCCCCCCCGTACATAGCCCCAGATTATACCCCCTCCCCCTCCCCACTAGCACCCCCCCCCGTACATAGCCCCAGATTATACCCCCTCCCCCTCCCCACTAACCCCCCCGTACATAGCCCCAGATTATACCCCCTCCCCCTCCCCACTAACCCCCCCGTACATAGCCCCAGATTATACCCCCTCCCCCTCCCCACTAACCCCCCCCGTACATAGCCCCAGATTATACCCCCTCCCCCTCCCCACTAACCCCCCCCCGTACATAGCCCCAGATTATACCCCCTCCCCCTCCCCACTAACCCCCCCCCGTACATAGCCCCAGATTATACCCCCTCCCCTCCCCACTAACCCCCCCCGTACATAGCCCCAGATTATACCCCCTCCCCCGCCCCACTACCCCCCCTGTACATAGCCCCAGATTATACCCCCTCCCCTCCCCACTAACCCCCCCCCCCCGTACATAGCCCCAGATTATACCCCCTCCCCTCCCCACTAACCCCCCCCCCCGTACATAGCCCCAGATTATACCCCCTCCCCCTCCCCACTAACCCCCCCCCGTACATAGCCCCAGATTATACCCCCTCCCCTCCCCACTAACCCCCCCCCCCCGTACATAGCCCCAGATTATACCCCCTCCCCTCCCCACTAACCCCCCCCCCGTACATAGCCCCAGATTATACCCCCTCCCCCTCCCCACTAACCCCCCCCCGTACATAGCCCCAGATTATACCCCCTCCCCTCCCCACTAACCCCCCCCCCCCCGTACATAGCCCCAGATTATACCCCCTCCCCCTCCCCACTAACCCCCCCCCCGTACATAGCCCCAGATTATACCCCCTCCCCCTCCCCACTAACCCCCCCCCCGTACATAGCCCCAGATTATACCCCCTCCCCTCCCCACTAACCCCCCCCCCCCGTACATAGCCCCAGATTATACCCCCTCCCCCTCCCCACTAACCCCCCCCTGTACACCCGTACATAGCCCCAGATTATACCCCCTCCCCCTCCCCACTAACCCCCCCCTGTACACCCGTACATAGCCCCAGATTATACCCCCTCCCCCTCCCCACTAACCCCCCCCTGTACACCCGTACATAGCCCCAGATTATACCCCCTCCCCCTCCCCACTAAACCCTACAGCACTGATGCCCCATTAACCCTGAGCCTGAGATCCTGGATAAGACAAAGTACAGCTACAATTAGCAGGGAAAACTGGGATATATGGATATTATATATGGGTGCATATAATATATATGGCATATAATATACATGGATATTATATATGGGTATGTATACTATACATGGCATATAATATATATGGATATGTATAATATATGAGGCTATGTACACACTAGTAGGCCTATACATAGACTAATACACTAGTGTATGTATGGATATGTACATACACTAGTATACATAGACTAATACACTAGTGTATGTATATAAGGATATGTATACACTAGTATACATAGACTAATACACTAGTGTATGTATATAAGGATATGTATACACTAGTATACATAGACTAATACACTAGTGTATGTATATAAGGATATGTATACACTAGTATACATAGACTAATACACTAGTGTATATCCTAGACGTGTGGCCTTGTCACCAGGTTATTATAGTGTGCGTAATTAGACCAGGAGTTGCTGGGGTGAGACTAAACACACACCTGTAACATACCTGAGGCTAATTACAGGTAATTACTGTACATCTACCTGTGTTTGTGTTTACACCAACTATATGTAGGCCAAGATTTATACACTTAATTAGGGCTAATTAGTGATGATTAATGACTATAGTTTGTATAAGGTAGTTTTTATATAGGTATATGAACATGTAGTGATACTGTATTATACCCCCACACCCCCTGCTGGTGTCATGTATGGGTCAGATTTTCAGAAAATATACAATTCAACTTCGCCAATCTTCTCAAATAACCCAAATTTCAGACAAAAATAAAGCCGAACAGGTTGCTAGAATCAATGCAATGCTGAATATACTCGAATTTACCAAGTATAGACCAAATTGCAGCCTAATTTAGCAGAATTTACTAAATGTGTAGAGCTGCCAATTGTACATTTTCTGAAAATCTGACCCATATAGACCCTGTACCAGCACTCATACATGCAATATTCACTCGTCCATACTTCATGTTACCCCTATGGTGGCCCCAGGCCTAATGGTCCGGTGCGGGCCTCCCATTGGTCAACCTGCACCTGTCAATCACAGGCATTATGGCTAATTAGCATTAGGCTAATTACTTAAGGGTCCATCGGTCCCTCATTCTGCAGTTACCTGCTGTATTCTAACTAGGTAACAGGGAAAGGCTGCCCTATAGTACCACCCAGTACACATGTACCTGTGCTGCCCTATAGTACCACCCAGTACACATGTACCTGTGCTGCCCTATAGTACCACCCAGTACACATGTACCTGTGCTGCCCTATAGTACCACCCAGTGCACATGTACCTGTGCTGCCCTATAGTACCACCCAGTACACATGTACCTGTGCTGCCCTATAGTACCACCCAGTACACATGTACCTGTGCTGCCCTATAGTACCACCCAGTACACATGTACCTGTGCTGCCCTATAGTACCACCCAGTACACATGTACCTGTGCTGCCCTATAGTACCACCCAGTACACATTACCTGTGCTGCCCTCTGCTGGATTCACATGTATTCTCTGGGCTAAAAAATAAACGACCAAATACACTACACAGACAAGATGCCCGATATTATTTTTCAAGTGTCCAAACTCATTTGCAGAATTAGCTGTAGGCCTACCAGTGATTTTCCCTCATCGAATTGGACGACTAACATAACATTCTACTGGCCCAGTGACATTTGTTTAGTGGCCTCGGCAATTGGACATGGGTTCTTTTTTAGGCCTGTAGATTGGTTGAAATACAGGGGAAAATGGTTTTCTACTGGAAATATAAATACCCCCCCCACACACACATACACACACTCCCCCCACACACACCCGCACACTCCACCCACCCCCACCCAACACATCTGAGGACGCCAAATCTGTGGACGCCAAGAGTTGGCTGGCTCAGTATATATTCTGGTTAGCTGTACATGGAAAGTCGCCATTACGTAATGATTATATGTCTATCGCTGATATTACTGTTGTTTATAGCTACGATATCTGTATAAGTTATATTTAGAGCATCATTATCTATAATATAATGAGACTGTTTGTCTGTGCAATATCACATGTCTATTGCAGAAGCAAATATTATGAAATTCTGAGGACATTTATTGACTAATGTTTATTGCTGAGTGTGCTTTATTGACAACTGTTTGAGGAGTAATAGGCCTGACTGAGTATATTGGGGATCGCATTGATTTAAAGTATCAGTTGGGATAAGTTAAACTGCATTTTGAAGCTCATTTTTGTCTTAAACTACCTCAAACTACTCCCCAGTTCTCTGCCTCCTTTGTTTTGGGTTTCCCACCTCAATCGATTTTAATTGTTAAATTATTGATTGATTACTGCCAGAAGCAGTTCTATGAGGACAAGTTGTAACTAATTATTGTGTAATTATTTTTATACCTAACAGCACTCTGTTCGGTTTGTAATCGATCGAGACGTTGGGTCAAATCGCACGACACCCAAAGGGGTGGAGTGTGATTTGACCCAACATTGAGATGTTCGGCTCAAATAGCACATAGGTGCTATTTGACCTTTCAAATAGCACCCCTGAATAGCACCCCTGAAATCACATACATATGTAATAATAACCTATATGTCCTTGATTACAGGTCAGTAAGAAGCAGAAGGTGTATGAGGACAAGTTGTAACTAAATATTGTGTAATTATTCTAACCTATATATGTCCTTACAGGTCAGTAAGAAGCAGTTCTATGAGGACAAGTTGTAACTAGTCATTGTGTAATTATTGTGTAATTATTCTAACCTATATATGTCCTTAATTACAGGTCAGTAAGAAGCAGAAGGTGTATGAGGCGCAGGAAGTGTTGGAGGCCCAGCACCGTGTGGAGGAGGACAAACTGCTGGATGCCTTCAAGGCCGAGCGTGAGGAGCACGATGCCGAGCTACGGGCGCTGGCCGAGCAGGAGTGGGAGCAGCGGCTCAAAGACCTCACCGCCAGGTTTGATGCCGACATGACCAAAAAGTCCAAGAAACTCAAGGGTGCAGAGAGGAAGGTGGGTCATTGTTTAACTCTTGTTGTGCCCTCCTTGTTACAGGTCTAATGTGCCGAAGTGATAGAAGTTAGAGACCATTAGCAAAGAGTTCCATTCACTAATTATTATATGCCCTTAGCAAAGAGTTCCATTAACTATTTATTATATGCCCTTTGCAAATAGTTCCATTCACTATTTATTATATGCCCATAGCAAAGAGTTCCATTGGCTATTTATTATATGCCCTTAGCAAAGAGTTCCATTCACTATTTATTATATGCCCTTAGCAAAGAGTTCCATTCACTATTTATTATATGCTCTTAGCAAAGAGTTCCATTCACTATTTATTATATGCCCTTAGCAAAGAGTTCCATTCACTATTTATTATATGCCCTTAGCAAAGAGTTCCATTCACTATTTATTATATGCCCTTAGCATAGAGTTCCATTGGCTATTTATTATATGCCCTTAGCATAAAGTTCCATTCACTATTTATTATATGCGCTTAGTTAAGAAGAATATTGAAATTGAAACATTTGAGATCTCTTCCCAGGTGTAAAGTTGTGGGTCAAGTATGACCACAGATACCATGTAGCTCTCCTGCTAACATCCAGTACCTAATAGGGGTGTGTGCATGTCTCACTGCGCATGTCTACTGCAGTGCATGCTGGGATGGGTTTTGATGAAATCTGACATCCAAATATTTGGCAACATTTTTATGGAAAATTGCAAGCATGTTTTTACCAATATCATAGCCTCTATAAATGATCTATGAAAACCAAATGCACGATGGAAAAGATGGGGACTTGTGTCATGAAAACATGTATGACACATGGATATTTACATTAGACCATTGATACATATTCCATGCTGAACATGGCATGTTTTCTATAGATCTTAGACTGTACCATTAGTCCCATAATGCCATGCGAATCAAGATTCAAAATGTCGGCTATGCAAATCCCCTATTAAGGAAACTCCAAATTTCTAAATTAAATGTTTTAGTGAAAATCTCATAAAATGCCTCTAAACATGAATGACCTTTGAACTGTTGTATGAATGTAGGTCAACATGACCTAATTAAGCCAGACAGGTGTAGGAAATGTACACATAGGGAGCTGGAGGCGGTATCAGACGTGGAGCCATAAAATTCTGCTCATATAAATCACATTATAGATGGTCCTTCTATAGGTCCCTACTTTCTGTTGTGGCATTTTGATTATAGTTTTTATTTCAATGAAATTCTTGGTCATGTTTCCATTAGATTTTTTTTTTTTAAATTTTATTTGGGCTCAATTTAGACTAACATCAATATTCTCAGGAAAACCAAGGTTTTAAACCAGATTTAAAGCTAGCTATCTCAGCAAATGAAATCTTACCAAATTTACTCATGTTATGACTTATTACTGATGTTATGATAGTTTGTAACTGAAGCCACCAGGTGGAAGGATTTCAGCGGGTCTCCAAAATATATAAATCTGGATTTTATGAAGCCTTGTAGCAACAGCAACCAGAGAAAATCCACCAAAATGTTGGTCCAATGACGTTTGGATGGGTTGGAAGGAAGGGAACAAAGAGTAGAAATGGGTTAATCTTCCCAATATGTGGGTCAGATTTTTAGAAAATGTACAATTCGTCTTCACCAATACCTCTCAAATAGCCCACATTTAAGACAGAAATAAGCTTCAAAATGCAGTTTCACATAACAGAACTGATACTTAGAATAAATGCGATACCAAATATACTTAGATATACCCAAAATTTATCATATTTTCAGCAGAATTTAGCAGAAATTACTAAATTTGTAGAGCTGCCAATTGTACATTTTCTGACAATCTCCTGCCATGCAGCACGGTCAGGCACCCTCAATTACCTGCTCTGTAACTTGACCTTTGACATGGGCGTTCTGTTTCACTGAAATGCTGGGGTTACAATACCGTGCAGCTAAAGCTTTCACAGAGAAAAGATTTCGCGGATGAACGCCTTCTCCAAATTTAAGCTCCCATAGACTACAGTAGAGTAGTGATTAAGGGAAATATTTTAAAAAATATAAAAAAATCATGGTGCCAGACACAATTTCACAGATTTTATTATTATTATTATTATTATGGAATTTTTATTGAGCGAAACATATACATTTATAGTAATATAAATCAAGAAGAGGACAAAATTCTCGTTCTCCGACGGAGGTCTTCTGAGTAGCCCTTTTTAAAATAAACACAATGAGGTATTGAGGATTTTGCAGTAATTTAGCCCGTGAAAATAGCGGCACAGTATTTACATGAGGCTTAGTGCAGTGGGTGCACACATGTACACATGCCAGACCTCACCTTATACACATTATACACAGTGTTTACACAAATCATATATTATTATATATAAAAAAATGGATTTTGAAATACCATCATATTTGAAAAGTTTAAGGGAACATTTTGGAAATCTAAATAGTATTTCTATATTTTATTTGATTGTGTTTATGTTTGAGAGATCTATAGCTATTATATTACACTATTTCACCCACAGAAACTGAGTGGATTAAATGCAGTTTAATTCAGTTTAATGCATTTTAAAGAAAAAGAAAAGATTCTCTGTGGTAAATGGTAGTATTGGTAGTGACAAGTATGTATAGAGGGTTTATAGGGGATGGACCATGGTGGGAGACTCTCTGGTTGGAGGTATCCTTTAGGGGTTGTGTGTATGTATGGTTATATTAATAGATGCATGTAGTAGGGCATATACAGCTAGACACACCTAGTGCTGGCATATGTTGTACACACACTGACTCACCCTCTTACTGAGGGCTATATAGTGGAGATATACATCATATATCATATACACCAATAGCTGGTAGTATACTACTGACCAGTCCCTCACTGAGGGCTATATAGTGGAGATATACATCATATACAGCAATAGCTGGTAGTATACTACTGACCAGTCCCTCACTGAGGGCTATATAGTGGAGATATACATCATATACAGCAATAGCTGGTAGTATACTACTGACCAGTCCCTCACTGAGGGCTATATATAGTGGAGATATATATCATATACAGCAATAGCTGGTAGTATACTACTGACCAGCCCCTCACTGAGGGCTATATAGTGGAGATATACATCATATACACCAATAGCTGGTAGTATACTACTGACCAGTCCCTCACTGAGGGCTATATAGTGGAGATACACATCATATACAGCAATAGCTGGTAGTATACTACTGACCTGCCCCTCACTGAGGGCTCTATAGTGGAGATATACATCATATACAGCAATAGCTGGTAGTATACTACACCAGCCCCTCACTGAGGGCTATATAGTGGAGATATACATCATATACAGCAATAGCTGGTAGTATACTACTGACCAGCCCCTCACTGAGGGCTCTATAGTGGAGATATACATCATATACAGCAATAGCTGGTAGTATACTACTGACCAGCCCCTCACTGAGGGCTATATAGTGGAGATATACAGCAATAGCTGGTAGTATACTACTGACCAGTCCCTCACTGAGGGCTCTATAGTGGAGATATACATCATACATCATATACAGCAATAGCTGGTAGTATACTACTGACCAGTCCCTCACGGAGGGCTCTATAGTGGAGATATACATCATACATCATATACAGCAATAGCTGGTAGTATACTACTGACCAGTCCCTCACTGAGGGCTCTATAGTGGAGATATACATCATATACAGCAATAGCTGGTAGTATACTACTGACCAGCCCCTCACTGAGGGCTATATAGTGGAGATATACATCATATACACCAATAGCTGGTAGTATACTACTGACCAGTCCCTCACTGAGGGCTATATAGTGGAGATATACATCATATACAGCAATAGCTGGTAGTATACTACTGACCAGTCCCTCACTGAGGGCTATATAGTGGAGATATACATCATATACAGCAATAGCTGGTAGTATACTACTGACCAGTCCCTCACTGAGGGCTATATAGTGGAGATATACATCATATACAGCAATAGCTGGTAGTATACTACTGACCAGTCCCTCACTGAGGGCTCTATAGTGGAGATATACATCATATACAGCAATAGCTGGTAGTATACTACTGACCAGCCCCTCACTGAGGGCTATATAGTGGAGATATACATCATATACACCAATAGCTGGTAGTATACTACTGACCAGTCCCTCACTGAGGGCTCTATAGTGGAGATATACATCATATACAGCAATAGCTGGTAGTATACTACTGACCAGCCCCTCACTGAGGGCTCTATAGTGGAGATATACATCATATACAGCAATAGCTGGTAGTATACTACTGACCAGCCTCTCACTGAGGGCTATATAGTGGAGATATACATCATATACAGCAATAGCTGGTAGTATACTACACCAGCCCCTCACTGAGGGCTATATAGTGGAGATATATATCATATACAGCAATAGCTGGTAGTATACTACACCAGCCCCTCACTGAGGGCTATATAGTGGAAATATACATCATATACAGCAATAGCTGGTAGTATACTACACCAGCCCCTCACTGAGGGCTATATAGTGGAGATATACATCATATACAGCAATAGCTGGTAGTATACTACTGACCAGTCCCTCACTGAGGGCTATATAGTGGAGATATACATCATATACAGCAATAGCTGGTAGTATACTACACCAGCCCCTCACTGAGGGCTATATAGTGGAGATATACATCATATACAGCAATAGCTGGTAGTATACTACTGACCAGTCCCTCACTGAGGGCTCTATAGTGGAGATATACATCATATACACCAATAGCTGGTAGTATACTACTGACCAGTCCCTCACTGAGGGCTATATAGTGGAGATATACATCATATACAGCAATAGCTGGTAGTATACTACACCAGTCCCTCACTGAGGGCTCTATAGTGGAGATATACATCATATACACCAATAGCTGGTAGTATACTACTGACCAGTCCCTCACTGAGGGCTCTATAGTGGAGATATACATCATATACAGCAATAGCTGGTAGTATACTACTGACCAGTCCCTCACTGAGGGCTATATAGTGGAGATATACATCATATACAGCAATAGCTGGTAGTATACTACACCAGCCCCTCACTGAGGGCTATATAGTGGAGATATACATCATATACAGCAATAGCTGGTAGTATACTACTGACCAGCCCCTCACTGAGGGCTATATAGTGGAGATATACATCATATACAGCAATAGCTGGTAGTATACTACTGACCAGTCCCTCACTGAGGGCTATATAGTGGAGATATACATCATATACAGTAATAGCTGGTAGTATACTACTGACCAGTCCCTCACTGAGGGCTATATAGTGGAGATATACATCATATACAGCAATAGCTGGTAGTATACTACTGACCAGCCCCTCACTGAGGGCTATATAGTGGAGATATACATCATATACAGCAATAGCTGGTAGTATACTACTGACCAGCCTCTCACTGAGGGCTATATAGTGGAGATATACATCATATACACCAATAGCTGGTAGTATACTACACCAGCCCCTCACTGAGGGCTATATAGTGGAGATATACATCATATACAGCAATAGCTGGTAGTATACTACTGACCAGTCCCTCACTGAGGGCTATATAGTGGAGATATACATCATATACACCAATAGCTGGTAGTATACTACTGACCAGCTGTAACATGTGGTAGTATACTACCTCGGGAGTTAGTGGAAGACCAGCTATAGGAGCTGAACTAAACAACCTGGTAAAACATACAATAAATGGTAGTATATTACCCAAGGAGTTAGTGGAAGACCAGCTATAGGAGCTGAACTAAACAGCCTGGTAAAACATACAATAGATGGTAGTATACTACCCAAGGAGTTAGTGGAAGACCAGCTATAGGAGCTGAACTAAACAGCCTGGTAAAACATACAATAGATGATAGTATACTACCCCAGGAGTTAGTGGAAGACCAGCTATAGGAGCTGAACTACACAGCCTGGTAAAACATACAATAGATGATAGTTTCCTACCTCAGGAGTTAGTGGAAGACCAGCTATAGGAGCTGAACTAAACAGCCTGGTAAAACTTACAATAGATGGTAGTATACTACCCCAGGAGTTAGTGGATGACCAGCTATAGGAGCTGAACTAAACAGCCTGGTAAACCACCATACAACAATAGATGGTAGTAATTACCCCAGGAGTTAGTGGAAGACCAGCTATAGGAGCTGAACTACACAGCCTGGTAAAACATACAATAGATGATAGTATACTACCTCAGGAGTTAATGGAAGACCAGCTATAGGAGCTGAACTAAACAGCCTGGTAAAACATCATACAACAATAGATGGTAGTATACTACCCAGGAGTTAGTGTAAGACCAGCTATAGGAGCTGCACTAAACAGTCTGGTAAACCATACAATAGATGATAGTATACTACCCCAGGAGTTAGTGGTAGACCAGCTATAGGAGCTGAACTAAACAGCCTGGTGAACTAAACAGCCTGGTAAAACATACAATAGATGGTAGTATACTACCCCAGGATTTGAAATAGCAAAAGTAGTAACTGTTGTCTATTGGTAGAATGTGGAAGCAGCATTTCCTAGCTAAAGGCTGTCAGATTCCTGGCGTGACGCAGCGGCGGCACACAGTCCAAGACTTGTGCCCCACGTATGATAAACACCACAATGTGGGCCAACTGGCTTATGGACGCACCCGTGTAAATACAGCACTCAGAGTAGCTTGACTTTCTAAATATACATTTTTTGGTTTGGCCTTGAAATATTTAATCATGCTTCTACAATCCCAAAGAGGATTTATTTCATGAGTTGCCATAGTTATTCTCCCATTACATTATTATACATATAATTCAAGATTTACTTATTTCAATTTATTCAAGTTTAGATATGTTAGTAGTGGTTAGATCGCCCAGTCCCTTCCATATCCAGCAACTACATGGAGAGTTGATTATTGTTTGTATTGTTAGTCCTATATCAAGGTGGTTTTCTATATAAGGAGTTAGTCCTATATCAGGGTGGTTTTCTATATAAGGAGTTAGTCCTATATCAGGGTGGTTTTCTATATAAGGAGTTAGTCCTATATCAGGGTGGTTTTCTATATAAGGAGTTAGTCCTATATCAAGGTGGTTTTCTATACAAGAAGTTTAGTTAAGGAGGTTTCCTATATTGAAATTTTATTGTTTTATTATATTTCATATTAAGATATCCTAATATATTAAATGATATATACAGAGAGAATGGGACGAGCCGGCAATAATCGAAAATTTATAGGACGAGATTCGTCCACATAAGCACGATGCCGTAGGCAGAGTGCTTATGTGGATGAATCAAGTCCTATAAATTTTCGATTATTGCTGGCGAGTTCCATTCTATATTTATTATATGTGCATAAAATGTGATCATCATCAGATATCACTGAAAAAGTATTAAAGAACTCTCAGAGAGTCCCGCTGCCCCGCTGAGAGCACCGCTGAGAGCACTGTCAGTAGGCTACAACGGTGAGCTGTCAGGACTGTGTGATCATGCAGTGTTTACTTACTGACTTTGTTGAACTAAAACGTTCATATCGTAGCCATTTCTTGAGCTACAATAATAAACCTTACATCATTTGATAGAGAATTTAATTCTCTATTAAATGGTGTGGTGTTTATTATGTATTTTCATAATCACAGGTGGATTACCGATCGCGGGGATCTCTGCGGAGACAGCAGAAGTTCTGAGTCAGAGCTATTTTTAGACAACTACATTTTTATAGGACGCGTCCTATATGACTATTTTTATAGCACCCCACTTATAGCACCTCTCATATAGCATGCGCGTATAATAAATGCATGTGTAATAATGAATTACAACAAATAATCCTAAATAATAATTTAAATTACAGGTGATGACGATGAGGTTTGAGGAGGAGAAGACGGAGGCGCAGAAGCACCACACAGTGCGCTTGAAGGAGAAGAAGAACGCCATGACGCTGCGGCTCCAGAAGCAGGAGCAGGAGAAGACGGCCATGTTGGTGCAGAAACAGTCTGAGCAGATGCTGGAGCTGCTCAAGGCTAAACAGGAGGAGGTCAAACTGGAACTCGCCAAGGAAATTGTAAGTTTATATTTTATTTATTAATAAAACACTAATATTATATTCTCTTATACATGCATTGCTCTGAAAACAAAGTTTCTAGAGTGAGTTATGCATAGTGCGTATTTCACTAGTGAGTTATGTGGGGTTGTCATGGCAACCACACTGTTTTTTTTACTAAGGTTTCAGCTGGAAGTCAAATTTATGGCTTAATATCTTTCTATTTTTCATGATTCAAAGCATATATATATGATAAATCTGTTATGTAACTCGTAGGTTTCAGTCGCTTAGAATATTGCAACTTGTGCAATATTGACGCTCGTTCAACCAACGTTAGTTAACCTGGAGGTATATAGAGCAGAGTTACAGGGATGTACTGGCATAACTTGGAGGGGTTGAGAAGGAACTCTCCAAGGTAATTGTGAAGTTTCTGTTTGATGTTATTGGAGATCTTTAGACGGTGACCACTCCTTCCACCTTACATGAGTGGTTGACCAACTATTCCAGTATAACCAGTACTCCTCATATTGAAGGGCAAGATAATATATAGGGAATTATCTGTCAGCAAACTAAGTATTTCTGGCAGTTTTTGAAGCGTTCACTCTTCCATTCTTATGGAATAAAAATTCAATATATATATACTCGATGACTTGAGTCCATCGCCTGGACCCTGGCCTGGTGCACTGGCGGGGAACATGGTAGGAATGCTATGTAGAAGACCCTGAGGCTGGTTCCACTATAAATATAAACATAAATAAGTGTATATAATTACCCGCTCCCTGTTATATTAGTCTGCGGGTTAATCCTCAAATAGAATTCCTCAATCAATCAAACCGTGAACATGCACAAAACCCATCACCAGTGGCTGGAGCTGCTCCCCTGCCTCTACCCTTCAGCACTACAACTGAGACCATTCTCTCCTGTATGGGTCAGATATCAGAAAATGTACAATTGGCAGCTGTATACTTCGAGTAAATTCTGCTAAATTAGGCTGCAATTTGGTCTATACTTGGTAAATTCGAGTATATTCTGCATTGCATTGATTCTAGCAATCTGTTTGGTTAGGTTGAACTGTGTTTTGAACTTTATTTTTGTCTGAAATTTGGGTTATTTGAGAGGATTGCTGAAGGTGAATTGTACATTTACTGAAAATCTGACCCATATCATCATTGCATGAACAGTCAAACTTGATTGTTGAATATGTCCTACTAGCTCTACCAGATTCCAAGAGAATCACAAATATTAAATAGTTTCCCTCGTTTCACGACATCAGGCTCTCCAGTATGTTGTAAATGACTGTTTGTGGCAGACGCAGTTGAAGCGTCTGTATCAAGTCCAAGGCCAATTCCAAGGCCATGTGGGGGATGGGCCCGGGGAGAGGTGCCTCATTGAACCAGTAACAAATATATATATGGGTCAGATTTTCAGAAAATGTACAATTGGCCTTCGCTAATCCTCTCAAATAACCTACATTTCAGACGAAAATAAAGTTCAAAATATAGTTCAACCTAACCAAACAGATTGCTAGAATCAATGCAATGCCGAATATACTCGAATTTACCTAGTATTGGCCAAATTGCAGCCTAATTTAGCAGCATTTTCTAAATGTGTACAGCTGCCAATAGTACATTTTCTGAAAATCTGACCCGTATATATACATGAACAAATGCCATCCCTCACATGGGGTGGTGGGGTGGGGGGGGGGGGGGGGTGGATAAGTACAGAGAGGGGAAACTTCTCTATAATAAGTCCATTCTCTTGTGCATTATATATCTATATTCAATACAACTGAAAGCAATCAAATTCCATGACAATAAACAAACCTACTACTGGCATGTAAAACACTCGTGTAAAACATGAGTGCTTGTCTGCTTGTCTGCTCAAACTAATCAAGAATTATTTTGGATGAGATTCGTCCACATAAGCACAATGTGTAGGCAGAGAGCTTATGCAGATGAATCAAGTCCAATAAATTGTCGATTACGACAGCGAGTTCTATTCTATATTTGTTATGTGCATAACATTGATCATATGTCATGTGTAAATCATAAAATAATACTGAAAAAATTGCTGACTCAGTGAAAGCAGTCTCAGAGACAGTGCCAGCACCCCCTGACTCTGTAGGCCTATGACTGTGCCTATAAATTTGTTGACTTGCTTCGCGGAGACCTGAAGGCGCTTGTCTAGTTGTTAATTTCATAGTTAGCCCACATAGAACTATGAAATTAACAACTTAAACAAGGGCCTTCAGAACTCCGCGAAGCTTGTCAACAAACTGCGGAGGTAATGTAAGAGCTCTTTTTAACTACATTTTTATCGTACCGTTCCTGGGGTAAGATATTGTTATTGCACCCCAGTTATTGCACCTCTCAAGAGGACTGCACTTAGAATACTTCAATCAATCAAAACAATTAGATAGATCATATTATTTAAATTTCTAAATTAGTATCCCTAGTTGGTGATTACCATACTTTGAGCGCTAGTTGGAAGGTGATGTTTATTGTTATTATACACTATTTCTCACATATAACCAACCATACTTAGAACTTTAGAAAAATACCTTTCAAAGTTATTGTTGGCATATTATAGCAAGAACAGCATAGTATCGCGTCTTCGGGGCCTATATTCTCTGAGTATGGCAGAAAACAACGAGGCCGTAGGCCTCGTTGTTTTTTGGCCATACGAGGAGAATATAGGCCCCGAAGACGCGATACTGTGCTATTCTTGCTTTTATTCCATGATTCTTACCTTAAAACAACTTTATTTGCATTAATTTCATAAAACTGTGTTGTCCTCATTGTCTCGAACGGTCGTGACGTCACTGTACAATACACAGAGTTTATATTGTCCGCCTTGTGAGCAGCAAGTATATCAATTATATTGTACGCTCACGGCCAAATCATGGAATAAATAATTTTAAATCAAAATTTCTTTTATCATTTCCAAATAGTCAGGAACACACTGGAAGACCTGAAATGTACTTTCAGATGCGTGTCTCCTTTTAATACACCTCCTTCATGAAGGTATGAACAATGCATTGAATTATCGTATGGAGGTGCTGCTGACTATATACTCCATCATTCATGGTGGGGGGGGGGGCAGATAATCAGTGAAGCTTTATTTATAATCTACCAATAATCTACATAATCTGACCTGAGAGGCTGCAGTGGCGGATCCGGGGGGGGGGCAGCCCCTTCCCGCCCCCAAAATCTTTCAAAATTATGTTTTTTTGTTTGATTTCTCTCAACCTAAGTTACCGAAACTAGTTGAGACTGGGAACATGTAGCCGTGGAGCCGCGGCCTCTCATTCAACATAAAGGAGTTCATTTTATCCATACTTTTTAAGGAAATTGGTTTAGCCCAGGCTTTGTTTGTAACTTGGCCGCCTCTTGTCAAAACGACTTGATTTGTGTTACATTTACTTAGAATCGAAACTTATTTTTAACTTCCTCTTTCTATACCAACTTACAATGTGTGTAATTTAAATATCAGACTCTACTTGTTCTGGACGAAATGGACAAGTTTTTCCTGAATGAAAAGGAAATTAGCGGCTAATGATATATTTAATCAGTTATATGGGTCAGATCTTCAGAAAATGTACAATTGGCAGCCGTACACATTTAGTAAATTCTGCTAAATTAGACTGTAATTTGGTTGATACTAGGTAAATTTGAGTATATTTGACAAAAAAACAAAAAAAATTTTGAATTTGAAACTATATTTGACATTGCATTGATTCTAGCAATCTGTTTGGTTAGGTTGAACTGTAGTTTGAACTTTATTTTCGTACAGGACATAATCACAGATCTATATGTGAACTTGTAACCGTCTTATAAATACCTCAGTAAGAATATTTGAACAAAAGACAATCTATATATAACCTATAGCTGACCTAAACACTGACTATGATATGTATATTATACACGAGGAACTTATTGTAACTAACTAATGTAGAAGGGACCCCTTCGAAGAGCTAAGGCACCCATAGAAAGTGACCCCCATTTCCAGAATTATCACTATTTTTGTACTTAATTATGTTATATGTGGAAATAAACACTATACAATACAATAAAGTCTAAATTAGACTGGAGCCCCGGGACGAGGCCTACCGCAGTGGCACACATTCCCCTCTACAAGTGTAGAATCAGGTGCAATATACATGTGGGTCACATCTTCACACAATGTACAACCTCAGTTCTACACATCTATCAAATTCTGCTCAATTAGAATGAAAAATGATAAATACTAGGTATATCTGAGTGTATTCTGTATTGTTTTCATGCAGCTAGTCTGTCTGGTTATGTTGAATTGCATTTTGAGCCTAATTTTCTTCTTAAATTTGGTTTATTTGAGAGGATTGGTGAAGGTGGATTGTACATTTTCTGACAATCTGACCCATGTACAGGTGTATGTACGTCTTGACTTAACCTGGCTTAGTATATATATAGAGAGAGAGGTATGCGCGACCACCCCTCCACCCCTGTACACAGACTAACTATAGCTCCTATTATAGTGGGCCAATTAGACCGGGGCGGGGGCGGGGGGCGGGGGGGGGGCTAGAGGTGCAGCTAGGGTGGATACTTAGTCACTTGTTGTCAGTTGATACATAGTTTCATCATGACATTATACCATACCCCATACACTTAGATTTTAGCTTTAAATATATGAGACATTGTAGAGTGGCCTCTAGCGGGCTCACTAAGAGTTGTGACGTCACACTGTATGACGTCACTCAGCACACAATAGTAAAAACTCGTTCATTTCTCATCAACACAATGCATTCATTTAAACTGTAAAGTTAATCTTTTAATGTTTGTGTGCGCGTTAAGAATTGGAGTTAATGAAACTCTGATCTGCAGATTAAGGGGGTGGGTTGTGGTGTGTGTGTGGGGGGGGGGGGGCTGCAGGAGGAGCAGGAGGGGGGGGGGGGGGGGTGCAGGAGGAGAGGGGGAGGGGACGGTATGATCTAAGGGTTCAGTGTGCTGATCAGTGTATACTACAATTTTTCGGAGTCTTCGGACAATGTGCCCACATTACATCCTGGTCTTGTTGATTCCAAGACGAGGCCATACATGGCGGACCAGGCTTCATTGTCAAAATTCGGCGAAATAAATCCTTTTTTTTTTCTTTTTTTTTAAAAAAAGTGTATCAATAAGCGTATTTTAGCGTGGGAACAGTTTAACGCAGTTTAAATCAGTTGTTGTCGCTCAAACCTATTAGTTTTTCTCACAAAATGTCAACAGAAGTATTTTGCAATTTAAGATTCCTTTAATCAGGAAGTCAGCGATTCCATCTAAAACCTTTAACATTACCGTATTGTGGTAATGATCTTAAATCCACAATCTTGCCCCTCGGTGTTTCCTGTACAGTTTAAGACGTTTACAGAGAAAGAGGGACAATAGGGGATTTACATGTCTCACTGCGCATGTCTGTTACAGTGCATGCTGGGATGGATTCTGTTAAAATCTGCCATACAAGTATTTGGCAAGATATTATCGAAAATTGTAAGAATATTTTTACTAAAATCATAGCTTATATCAATAATTTATGAAAACCAAATGCATGATGGGAGTGATGGGACTTGCGTTATGGAAACATGTATAACATATGGATATTTACATAAGAGCATTGATAAATAATCCATGCTGAACATGGCATGTTTTCTATAGATTTTACACAGTACCATTTGTCCCATAATTCAATGCGAATCAAGATTCAAAATGGCGGCTATGCAAGTCCCCTGCACTCAACGCATGAATCAGGGCAGACGACATTTCACCGTCGCCCTTGGTTACCTAATCCTCACCATTGCGGATTTACAGTTTTCTCCCAGAAAGATGCCTGGTTGAAAGAGTAGAAATATCGCTTCAAGTTCTGACAGACAACTTCGAACTTTCTCCCAGAAATTTACAATTGTATTTGCAACGACAGTGAAGAGATTTCAACTAAGTATCTTTCTCTACTTTAGAGTTGGTTCTTATAACATTTTGTCTAAATAAAATTGAATGATTGAAGTCGATGCTCTTCTCAGTAAGTTCAGGTACAATAGCTTCCGTTAGACATCACCAGCTAATATAATATATTATTAGTTTATTATATCATATAGAAAATATAATTAATTAAAATGGTTTTACAGACGACATCTAATTCTCCCTCACCCAACCTTCAGCAATTCAATATCGGATCCGAAGTGTCCATTTTGTGTAGAGAAATGGCCTTAATTCACTTAACTTGACCAGGGACTAATGAAATGGGTCAGAACGTTAGAAATTGAACAATTGGCAGCTCTTCGCATTTAGGAAATTCTGCTAAATTAGGGTGAAAAATGATGGATACCGGGTATATCTGAGTATATGTGGTACCACATTGATATAAAGTATCAGTTCTGTTATGTTAAACTGCATTTTGAAGCACATTTCTGTCTTAAATGTGGGTTATTTGAGAGGATTGGTGAAGGCGGATTATACATTTTCTGACAACCTGCCCCATATGATAGTTTGAGTAAGTTTCCACTAGTGTTTACCGCGCGTGGAACAATGCTGGATCTCAGGAACGCAGGGTCGGCGGCCATCATGAAAGCGGATCCGGAACTAATGTCGGCTAATTGGATCCGAAACTAGATCCAGGCATCCCATAATGCCTGGCAAGTTGTCTGGCCTAAAAAGGCCCCGTATGTTACACTAAATATATTGTTTCCATGGTGACGGGAGCTAAACTGTTGTTGGTGAATCAGTAAAGTGGTCTCTGTCCACAACGCTATTAACAGGCCTTGTGTGCCTTCATTAACAATAGGGGAGTTGTTGTTGCCTTCATGACACAATAGAGGGTTTGTTGTTACCACCACGCTGATCATGTAACAATAGAGGGTTTGTTGTTACCGCCATGTAACAATAGGGGGTTTGTTGTTACCACCGTGTAACAATAGAGGGTTTGTTGTTACCGCCATGTAACAATAGAGTGTTTGTTGTTACCACCATGTAACAATAGAGGTTTGTTGTTACCACCATGTAACAATAGAGTGTTTGTTGTTACCACCATGTAACAATAGAGGGTTTGTTGTCACCACCATGTAACAATAGAGGGTCTGTTGTTACCGCCATGTAACAATAGAGGGTCTGTTGTTACAGCCATGTAACAATAGAGGGTTTGTTGTTACCGCCATGTAACAATAGGGGGTTTGTTGTTACCGCCATGTAACAATAGGGGGTTTGTTGTTACCGCCATGTAACAATAGAGGGTTTGTTGTTACCGCCATGTAACAATAGAGGGTCTGTTGTTACAGCCATGTAACAATAGAGGGTCTGTTGTTACCACCATGTAACAATAGAGCGTGTGTTGTTACAGCCATGTAACAATAGAGGGTTTGTTGTTACCGCCATGTAACAATAGGGGGTTTGTTGTTACCGCCATGTAACAATAGAGGGTTTGTTGTTACCGCCATGTAACAATAGGGGGTTTGTTGTTACCGCCATGTAACAATAGAGGGTTTGTTGTTACCGCCATGTAACAATAGAGGGTTTGTTGTTACCGCCATGTAACAATAGGGGGTTTGTTGTTACCGCCATGTAACAATAGAGGGTTTGTTGTTACCGCCATGTAACAATAGAGGGTTTGTTGTTACCGCCATGTAACAATAGAGGGTTTGTTGTTACCGCCATGTAACAATAGAGGGTTTGTTGTTACCGCCATGTAACAATAGAGGGTTTGTTGTTACCGCCATGTAACAATAGAGGAGTTGTTGTTACCGCCATGTAACAATAGAGGGTTTGTTGTTACCGCCATGTAACAATAGAGGGTTTGTTGTTACCGCCATGTAACAATAGAGGAGTTGTTGTTACCGCCATGTAACAATAGAGGCTTTGTTGTTACCACCATGTAACAATAGAGGGTGTGTTGTTACCGCCATGTAACAATAGAGGCTTTGTTGTTACCACCATGTAACAATAGGAGCAGGAGCTGTACATGGGGAGCATGTGTATTGGCATGGACAGCATTGTCTCATCAGTCATGTGTTACTAATTACAACGTGTAAAGAGAGAATACTATTCAGCGCTTGATTGGAAATAACTGGATTGACTTGTTTTGCGTCCTGGGGTGTATTGGGGGGGGCACCTTGTGGTACCTCGTGTACGTCCTGGTAGCACTCCCTGCAATTTGTAAACAGCTGTGTAGCGAGTGTTATGCCCATATTAGGTGTGGGGAGACCAGTGGAGGGGGCGACATAGATGAACATAAATCCAGTACAACTTCCTTGTTAGTGAATAGAATGATATATAGTAGAGTATAGTAGAGTATAGCGGGGACCTTCACTGTTATAACTCATGAGGTTTGTTTACTGCTTCTCACAACACCCAGGATACAGCCTCCATGGTACTGCTGGTAGGCCTTAATGACATTCACAATATGGAGGGACAGTAAGAACACCAGTGACATTCAGACCCCACTATAGCAGACAAATGCACATTCGGCACTATAGGGCACTTGCATGTCCACCATCTTGAATCTAGATTTTAATGGAGGGACAAGGACATAGGACAAGTATGTCAAATCTATAGAAAACATGCCATAATTATTGCTGCTCTAATGTCAATATTCATGTGTCATACATGTTTCCATAACACAAGCCGCCATCTTCCCATAATGCATTTGGTTTTCATAGATCATTTAGGATATTGGTGAAAGCATTCTTGCAACTTTCAACAAAAATGTTGCAAAGTATTTTTATGTCAGACTTGAACTGAATCTGTCCCAGCATGCACTGTAACAGACATGCGCAGTGGCACATACAAACCCCCTATTGTGTATCCCAGCATGCACTGTAACAGACATGCGCAGTGGCATGTACAAACCCCCTATTGTACATCCCAGCATGCACTGTAACAAACATGTGCAGTGGCATGTGCAAACCCCCTATTGTGTATCCCATCATGCACTGTAACAGACATGCGCAGTGGCACATACAAACCCCCTATTGTAGCTGTAAATGTGTGCAGGTCATAGTTTTACCTCATTCCTCCGACCCCCAGTCATACTTTACCTCGATCCCTGGTCACGTGACGTGTCCATTGTTTTTGTCTCATGACAAATGTCGTCTGCCATTGTTGCCACCGCTACACGTATCAGTCATTTCTATTCTTTTAATTATTTTTACTGCATTTTGTCGACATTCTCATGGACAATTGGGCTAATGCACGTTTAGAAGGCTTCATCATACGGTAAAGTTTATTGACAATAGGACTTGGTATTGTTAAAAATATCATTGATTGAAAAAGTTTTTTTTATTCGGGAAATGATAATATAACATGGTGGAAATGATATTATATCACATTTGACCTTATCATCAAACACACCTGATTTATTATACCTTTCAGAAATATTTAGTTGATACCTGTACAGTAATTATACTAGAGCATATAGCGCTAAATTATATACATATCTATGCTCTTGGAGTATTTATTTATTATAACAAAGTAAATAAATACAAGGATACATGGGTATATGGGGCAGTGCTAAATGACACTAGGGTGTATATACATGTATACATAGTGTAGCATGTAGAATTATAGTTCATACATGGGTATATGGGGTAGTGCTAATGACACTAGGGTGTATCGATATCACACATTGTTACATTGACATGGCATTTCATTGATTCTTTAGCATTTATATGATGGCGCTTTCTTGATGGGTCAGATTTCCGGAAAATGCACAATCTGCAGTTCTATAGATCTATCAAAATTTGCTAAATTAGAGTGACAAATGATAAATCTAGTCTATCTGAGTGTATTCTGTATTGTATTTATTTTTTTCTATATTGTATTTATTCAATAGATCTGTCTGGTTATGTTGAACTGTATTTTAAATCTAATTTTCTTCTTTAATTTGGGTTATTTGAGAGAATTGGTGAAGGTCAATTGTACATTTTCTGACGATCTGACCCCCAAGTTCTTCTGGTTAGTCAAAATGATATTTTAGCTCCATTGACCAATTCATCCCCGTGACCATTGCCTGTATATAGGCCAGTGGTGGGCCGTGACCTCAGCACGGTTTCTCTGACCTCTGACCTCTCCTCTACTCTACTCTACTCTGTCAATCATAACTTATGCTCAATAAAGGTAATATGTTGTTGCTAGGTTACCATGGCAGCAGCAAGCAAGAAGAATTCTTTAATTGGCTGATTTTCGCTGCAAAAAGTTTCATTTATAGACAGAAATTGTTTCACGATAATGGCATAGTTGTGCCTTTGTAAATGAAGTGAGAGTTTATTTAATAATAACAGAATATAATAATGTCATATATGGTAGAGGAAAGAAAAGGACCAGAGAGAGTGGGGGAATTTTATATTTTATATTTTATGAACTAGCGTAGTTGGAGGGAATATGGCTTGTATAGTGGGGGTCCCGATAGTTGTAGTTAAAGTGGTTCTAATAGTGAGGAAAACTCCCAAATGTTCAGGTTATTTTAGTAATATTTATTTTCACTAGCTTTTGAGCGTGATCGCTCATCAGGTCTAAATGATTTAGCAAAGTACCCGTCCTCTGGACGGTCACCCTCTCTCCCCACACTTCCCCCTCTCCCTCTTTTCCCTCCCCTTCTTCTCTGTCTTTCATACCTGTTTTTCTCTCCCAACCCTATCTCCGATTACACCCCCTCTTCCTCATGCTCCCCCCTCCCCACTTTCTCTCCCCCCTCCTCCCCCCCCCCCTCTTCTTTCCCTCCCCCTCTCCCTCTCCTATTCCTACACCCTCTTCTTCACTCTCCCACTCCTCCGCATGTAGGACGGTCACCCTGGACGTAGGTTGTGGGAAATGACGTAGTATCTCACAGGGGCTTTCCCAGGCTATAAATAGAGTGAAGAGATTGTCTAGGGAGAGAATTAAGTAGAAAGGAGGAGTTTGTACAGGTGGACGGATTTCTTTTAAAGAAAAGTACCTTAAGTCGAAGATTGGTGGTAGAAAATGTGGACAACAAAAACACAAATTTACGAAAGAATCAGGATGGCAGGATATGTGGAATGAACTTAAAGATTAATGAAACAATATTTGATGCTATTCCATGGACGGCCACAACAAAGCCTGCTAGCCTGACATTGTGATGTGTTTCAGGAAAATAAATATCAAGTCGCAAAAAATGGATTTTGAGATATCATCATATATAAAAAGATAAGATTAAACCGATTCTAATTATGGTAAACATTAGGACATCTAATAAATAGTTCTATATTTTTATGGGTGAAAAGAAAGTTAGTTATATTACTTGATGGTCAATCACTATGATAAAATAGTTAAATATAGTTAAATATACTCCTAAGGATAACCTCAGGGGTCCGTTGCTCCGTTTACGGCCCCACTATTTCTCCATACACCCCCAATGGGGGAATAGTTAGCGTGAATGTGGAGCAACGGGCCCCAGATAACCTTGATATATTCAAGATACTGGGTTGAAATTTGGTACATATATCCACGCTACCAGCTGCACTAAACACCCCAAACATGACAACATTCTGAGCAAGGGGTTTTGTGAAAAATCATGTTTTTGACTTAAGTTTGTGACACCCATCTGTTTGTGTGGAAGAGTTTAGTGTGGAAGTGTCTGCCCGCCAGCAGCAGGTGCAGCTGTACCATGTAGATATGGGTCAGATTTTCAGAAAATGTACAATTCACCAATCCTCTCACATAACCCACATTTAAGACGGAAATGAGCTTCAAAATGCAGTTTAACATAACAGAACTGATACTTTAAATCAATGCGACACCAAATATACTCAAATATACCCGATATTCATCATTTTTCAACCAAAATTTAGCAGAATTTCCTAAAATGTGTAGAGCTGCCAATTGAACATTTTCTGAAAATCTGACCCATGTGTTACCTGCAGCACAGAATGTATTTACATTTGACGGCGGTATAATAAACAATCTATTGTTTACAGTGTGGCCTCGAGTTATACACCACTATATGACACACGTACAAAGCTGCATATAAATCCTTAAACATAGTTCATATAAATCCTTACCTTTATGTAAACATAATGCATATAAATCCTTACCTTTATGTAAACATAGTTCATATAAATCCTTACCTTTATGTAAACATAATGCATATAAATCCTTACCTTTATGTAGACATAATGCATATAAATCCTTACCTTTATGGTAAACATACTTCATATAAATCCTTACCTTTATGTAAACATAATGCATATAAATCCTTACCTTTATGTAGACATAGTTCATATAAATCCCTACCTTTATGTAAACATAATGCATATAAATCCTTACCTTTATGTAAACATAATTCATATAAATCCTTACCTTTATGGTAAACATAGTTCATATAAATCCTTACCTTTATGGTAAACATAGTGCATATAAATCCTTACCTTTATGTAAACATAATGCATATAAATCCTTACCTTTATGTAAACATAGTTCATATAAATCCTTACCTTTATGTAAACATAATGCATATAAATCCCTACCTTTATGGTAAACATAGTTCATATAAATCCTTACCTTTATGGTAAACATAGTGCATATAAATCCCTACCTTTATGGTAAACATAGTTCATATAAATCCTTACCTTTATGTAGACATAATTCATATAATCCTTACCTTTATGTAAACATAGTTCATATAAATCCTTACCTTTATGTAAACATAATGCATATAAATCCTTACCTTTATGTAAACATAGTTCATATAAATCCTTACCTTTATGTAAACATAATGCATATAAATCCTTACCTTTATGTAAACATAGTTCATATAAATCCTTACCTTTATGTAAACATAATGCATATAAATCCTTACCTTTATGTAAACATAATGCATATCAATCCTTACCTTTATGTAAACATAATTCATAATATAATCTGCACTACAGAGGCTGCTAGTGAAATGGGCCTCCTCTAGGTGCTCAGATTAGATAGGAATGGTATGTCAGTGATTGGACGCCTACTGCGCTAATGGCGTTCCTGGCACTGGAGTAGGCATCCTATTGGGATAATTGCATTTTGCGGTGTGGAGCGAGAGGTTTCCCTCAGTTTGGAGAGACTCTCCCAACTCTGAGCCTAGACTGGAGAGGCCTTCCCTCAGTTTGGAGGGACTCTCTCAACTCTGAGCCGAGATTGGCGTGGATTTTTTTCAGTTTGGAGGGACTCCCTCAACCCTGAGCCTAGACTGGAGAGGCTTTCCCTCAGTTTGGAGGGACTCTCAACTCTGAGCCTAGACTGGAGAGGCTTTCCCTCAGTTTGGAGGGACTCTCAACTCTGAGCCTAGACTGGAGAGGCTTTCCCTCAGTTTGGAGGGACTCTCTCAACTCTGAGCCTATAGAGCTGTACAATTAATTGACTCCCCTCCATACCCATGAATCCCTAACATATAAATAGAGTTAAAACATGATTCATCATCTATACAGGCAAGCTGTAGTGAAACGCCTCCCCTAGTGTAGATGTGTGAGTGAAACAGGCCTTCTACAGAAGTGTCCCACTGCCTGTAGGGGGCGCCTCGGGCGCACTACTTCTTGGAAGGCTGCAGTGCGCATGCCTGGACAGGTGGAGTATTATGGGATGGAATTTGGTCAGTGTATTATAATGATGACAGCCATTGAGCTCTTATAACGGTCGACTAACATTGGTTAGAATTTCAATTAAATCACTTTCCAAAATGGCATGATATCATGTATTTCATTCTCGGAATGACATGAATATATTTAATATATTTAATTTTGGTTATTGAACTTATTTCATAAGCCAACACCCTCCTCCACACACACACACACATGACTAGTATACCCAGCATGCAGTGCCTGTAGGGGATCATTTAGACCTGTCGCTAGCATATCTTGTACACATATTTCTTACATAAACTCTATAATTGTGTATATATTATACTGAGAATGTACAGATATTTCTTACACAAACCTCTATAATTGTGCATATATTATACTGAGAATGTACACATATTTCTTACATAAACTCTATAATTGTGCATATATTATACTGAGAATGTACAGATATTTCTTACACAAACCTCTATAATTGTGTATATATTATACTGAGAATGTACAGATATTTCTTACACAAACCTCTATAATTGTGTATATATTATACTGAGAATGTACAGATATTTCTTACACAAACCTCTATAATTGTGTATATATTATACTGAGAATGTACAGATATTTCTTACACAAACCTCTATAATTGTGTATATATTATACTGAGAATGTACAGATATTTCTTACATAAACCTCTATAATTGTGCATATATTATACTGAGAATGTACAGATATTTCTTACATAAACCTCTATAATTGTGTATATATTATACTGAGAATGTACAGATATTTCCTATATAAACCTCTATAATTGTGTATATATTATACTGAGAATGTACAGATATTTCTTACATAAACCTCTATAATTGTGTATATATTATACTGAGAATGTACATATATTTCTTACATAAACTCTATAATTGTGTATATATTATACTGAGAATGTACAGATATTTCTTACACAAACCTCTATAATTATGTATATATTATACTGAGAATGTACAGATATTTCTTACATAAACCTCTATAATTATGTATATATTATACTGAGAATGTACAGATATTTCTTACATAAACCTCTATAATTGTGTATATATTATACTGAGAATGGATGGCTGACCCCTGATCCTGGGGTAGAGGAGAGCTTTATGAGGACAAGCTCTGCCAAATACCAGCTCTTCCTGCCAATATACAGCGTCTAAATATAGGGGGAGGGACGGGGGGGGGGGGGGTGGGCTACACATATACTAGCTCTTCCCGCCTATATACAGAGGCTATAGACTAGTATTATAGAGTGATGGGGGATGAGGGGGAGGCATGCCCCTACCTACACATATATAGGGGGATGGGGGTCCCCCTCCCCTATGTCTAAAATTTAAAAAATTTCACGGTAGATATTGGAAATATCACTTATATAACAAATATAATATAAATGGCACCTACTGGTGATTACGATTGACAGTTTAGGGGGTACATACATATATGGGTCAGATTTTCAGAAAATGTACAATTCACCTTCACCAATCCTCTCAAATAACCCACATTCAAGACAGAAATGAGCTTCAAAATGCAGTTTAACATAACAGAACTGATACTTTAAATCAATGCAATACCAAATATACTCAGATATACACGGTATTCTTCATTTTTCAGTCTAATTTAGCAGAATTTACTAAATGTGTAGGGCTGCCAATTGTACATTATCTGAAAATCTGACCCATATGACACAATGAGGTATAACAGTATGTGCCCCCCCCCCCCCACCCACACACACACAAAGAAATATTTTAATAAGAATAACTGTTGTATGTGCGACTAATGGGGCTGTACCTGTACCACTCACCTCCTGCTCGCCCCCCCCCCCCCCCCCCCACACACACATAAGGACTGTTGTATGTGCGACTAATGGGGCTGTACCTGTACCGCTCACCTCCTGCTCGCCTCTCACTACTTGTTATTGGTATTTGACTGGTCCAAGTTTTATATTTTAATTTTTTTCACATAATTCAGGTGAGCGGCGCTTTCTGGATAGATAAATAAATATTTAAAAATTTAAAAAAAAGTGTTGAAATATATTTGTGGTTGGGAGCCACTAGCCAAATTGGTGTTTACGTCCCATGAGTGGCTGCCAATATTGGTGACATTCATCATTTGTCATGTTGGTCAGACTTTCAGAAAATGTGCAATTGGCAGATATACATATTGAGTAAATTCTGCTAAATTAAGACTGAAAAATGGTCAAAACTAGGTATATCTGAGTATATTTGGTATTGAGTTGATTTAAAGGATGGGTTTGGTTGCGTTAAACTGAATTTTAAACATCATTATTGCCTTAAATTTGTCTTATTTGAAAGGATTGCTGAAGACAAATTGTACATTTTCAGAAAATCTGACCCATGTATTCTTGGCTACGGCTGCCATGTTCACATAGTCCCAAATATTGGAGTTTGTTGGCAAGAATTGGTGAAAATGAGCAAATTGTGGGAAAGGTCTAATCCTGCAATGGCTTCCCCTACTCAGATAACATGCATTTATTAGACAAGTGTATACAAGCTTCCCACACTCATGGAAAGTCATGGAATTAGTGATTTGGTTTTACAGGCCTGGAAAGTCATGGAGTTCTGAACAGGTCATGGAAAGTCATGGAAAATGAAATTCTGAATGTTAAAATTAATATCCCCCATAATACCACCGACAAGTTCTACATTTTGTTCAGCAAAGTGGCCACACTCTTCCACCATTTCCACTTGTCCATTGTTTCTCCTCGCTGTCGGAAGGCTGTTTTGGCCTTGAATTTGTGTCTCCAGGTTTTTACCTAGCACCTCATGTGTGCCTCATCTCATTCCCCTCTCCTACCTCCTGCCAGAAATGGGTGGATCAGACAGCTTTACTCATAATGAGGGTCATTGAATGTTTCATTCAGGTCATGGAAAGTCATGGAATTTGGATCCAGAAGTTGTGTGGGAAGCTTGGTGTAGACCTGACTCGTACTACTTGTAAGTTAGAGAGAACTTCCACAGTAAAGATACACAAGAGATACAAAGATACCTCAAATAATATATATCATTATTACATCATTATATTGATGTATATTTAGTAGTATGTTCATGTCTAACGCTACCACATCTTGTATAAATAGTAACTTTTTTTTATAAAAAAAACAAACCCCAATCTTTTGCTATGTGATGGAAAGTATTTTTCTTTTTTAAACATTTTTTTATTTGCTGAAAATTTCGCTACGCGATACAATAGGTATTATTAGTTAAGATTCAGGAAGGATACAAAGGAAAACCCCAGCCAACCCGGGGTCTATACCAGACCCTTCCACTATACCCCAGCCAACCCGGGGGTCTATCCCAGACCACTATACTCTCCTGTACCATATTCACAATAATAAACCTCTATTCTGGATAGAATAAAGATACTAATTTCTCATCCATACAGCAGGAGGGGGGGGCCTCCTTCTACCACGACGGGGCCCCCGCTGGCGACCGCTACGTCTCCGTCTTCTATTATAACATGGTAATATAGCACTAACCACATCAGTATGTATACTAGTTCTAAGCAGGAAGGCTGGCTATTTGCTTAAACCATCTTTTCCTTAAAGTTTGGGCTTTTCCTTACTCTCTCTTGACTCTTGCAGCATTTTCTTGTACTTTATCTCATGTCATCTTTTTTATCATCTTACATTCCTTGATTGCATTAAATCTCTATTTGATATGCAGCCTACTGATTAGGCAATAGACATATAAGGCATCAGGTGCACCTTACATATTCTCTATAGGTGCACCTTACATATTCTCTATAGGTGCACCTTACATACCCTCTATAAGGCATCAGGTGCACCTTACATATCCTCTATAGGTGCACCTTACATACCCTCTATAAGGCATCAGGTGCACCTTACATACCCTCTATAGGTGCACCTTACATATCCTCTATAGGTGCACCTTACATACCCTCTATAGGTGCACCTTACATATTCTCTATAGGTGCACCTTACATATTCTCTATAGGTGCACCTTACATACCCTCTATAAGGCATCAGGTACACCTTACATACCCTCTATAGGTGCACCTTACATACCCTCTATAGGTGCACCTTACATACCCTCTATAGGTGCACCTTACATATCCTCTATAGGTGCACCTTACATATCCTCTATAGGTGCACCTTACATATCCTCTATAGGTGCACCCTACATATCCTCTATAGGTGCACCTTACATACCCTCTATAGGTGCACCTTACATATCCTCTATAGGTGCACCTTACATATCCTCTATAAGGTATCAGGTGCACCTCACATATCCTCTATAGGTGCACCTTACATATCCTCTATAGGTGCACCTTACATACCCTCTATAGGTGCACCTTACATATCCTCTATAGGTGCACCTTACATATCCTCTATAGGTGCACCTTACATACCCTCTATAGGTGCACCTTACATACCCTCTATAAGGTATCAGGTGCACCTTACATACCCTCTATAGGTGCACCTTACATATCCTCTATAGGTGCACCTTACATATCCTCTATAAGGCATCAGGTGCACCTTATAAGGCATAATAAGTCAGATTTGATAAGTCAGATAATAAATCACTTTGTATTGAGGACTGCTTTACAAGGCAGAATAAGGTGTAGTATACTTCCCCCTGTGTGCCAGGTATTGCTCACCAGCAACAGGTATATGCAGGGTTGTATAATTATCAATATCAATCTTTGTATCATTTGTTATTAAGGCAATGATTTATAGCGTGTTACACAGTGGTAATGTACACAAGGTCTGTAGTTGTACAACATTACATCTATACAGCTGTAACATAGTTGTAGTGTACATTACATATATGGGTCAGACTTTTAGAAAATGTACAATTCGCCTTCACCAATCCTCTCAATCCTCCAACATTTCAGACAAAAATGAACTTCAAAATACAGTTCAACATAACAGAACTGATACTTTAAATCAATGCGATACCAAATATACCCAGATATACCTGGTATTCACCGTTTTTCAGCCAAATTTAGCAGAATTTACTAAATATGTAGAGCTGCCAATTGTACATTTTCTGAAAATCGACCCCTATACGGCTGTAAGAGGTTGGATGTGGAGCCATATATCAACATGACCAGGTCATGACCAGGTCCAACTGTTTCCTTTCTCTTCATTCACAAGTCTTGAGGCCTATTGACTCTTGCCTTACAATATACGGTTCATGCCATTTGACAAACATATTGGAAGCTATTGGAAGAATGCGGTAATATCGATCGATTAGATTGACTGAATAACTATATAATTTGCACATTGCCCTGAGGGCGATGTTTAAATATACTCATGTACTCTATCATTACGAAATAACCTAAAAATCAATTTAATCATGTGATATTGATATTATAACTCAACCTGATGTAAATGTGTTTATACTATGTATTACGTGTTTAGTTTAAATTCTAGGGTACTGCGTAATTGGAAACATGTAAACGTTAATTTTGATGTTAATATTTTCATTAGAATTACTGAAATAATAACCCATGTAAAATATTCCTAAATTAAAGGATTTAAACACGACAAAACTGTTGGAAAGAATCCTGAATGTTTTTTCCCATTATTTGACCCTATCGGTTTACATGAGACCAAACTAAATCAATAAAATATATCTGGCGGAGGCGGTTTCCTGGCAGGGATCTTGAATGTCACTTGTTACCATGTCACCATAAACTGTTACTGGCAGTTGTTGCCTGAACGTGACTTGTTACCACATGACTAAAGTTGTTACTGACTGTTGTCTATTACTGACTTGTTATTGTTACTGACTGTTGCTGTTATTGTTACTGACTGTTGCTGTTATTGTTACTGACTGTTGCTATTATTGTTACTGACTGCTGCTGTTATTGTTACTGACTGCTGCTGTTATTGTTACTGACTGTTGCTATTATTGTTACTGACTGCTGCTGTTGTTACTGCTGTCGTTACTGACTGTTCTGCTGTTACTGACTGTTACTGCTGCTGTTACTGACTGTTCTGCTGTTACTGACTGTTACTGCTGCTGTTACTGCTGTTGTTACTTGCTGTTGCTGTTACTGACTGTTACTGTTGTTACTGACTGTTGCTGTTACTGACTGTTGCCTATTATTGTTACTGACTGTTACTGCTGCTGTTACTGACTGTTATTATTGTTACTGACTGTTGCTGCTGTTACTGACTGTTGCTGTTGTTGTTGCAGGGCGATGTGGAGGGTACTGGAGGAGAAGGTCTGAATGAGAGCGGGGAGGCAGCCCTGGAGTTGGCTATGAACGCGCTGTCGCTGCCGGCGGAGCTGCCCCCGCCCCACCCGCCCACCTGCAGGAAGCGGGATCTTTACTACGACCCTTCAGTCTTCAAGGAACTCGATGAGGAAGTCATTAATGTAAGTTTGGTCTTTGCTTTCTCACTTATTGTGAGCATCACAAAGTTTCAGTAATTACAAACAACACACATTCTACAATGATTATTGAGCGGAGCTTTTTCACTCTAGGTTAATCCGTCCGAAGAACTCCCGAAAAACTCCCGAAAAGGTCCCATTTAAGGATTACTGAATAGCTATGTAACATCACGTATTCGGGCATTTTACTCCACTTTACCCCAACCGATTTGTTTCATCTCTGGACTTAAGTCCTAGTACCTCGGCATAGGTAGGGGGTGGTCGGAGAAAAACATTGAATTTATTTGTTTAAATAGGAGTTATCTAATGTCGGGAAAAAGTGGCGGTTTTTATAATTTTATTATTTATTTGTTTTTTTGTATTATATAATTGCTTTTATTTCCAACCTTTAAATATTTACATTTGATGATAACAATGAGTGGAAATAGGCAACGCATTCTGTCATGACAGTTCTTCCATGCCAGCCTAAATCAAATTAATAAATAACAAAATTTACTATATTTCGGCCTCTTCAATTTAAATTTAAATTCTCTTTTATTCCCTGTAGTCAAGGAACAAAGTTGAAATTACCGGACCGTGTATGTCCAGTCCAGTGTCCAGTGTGTGCCCCTGCCCATGTATGTGTGTGTATATAGGTGTGTGGGTGTGTAGGTGATCATCCTCATTCAATGATTGCCTCTCGGCGCTGCTGTGCCCATGTAGCTATAAATAGAACCAATCGTTTAATTACAATTAACCAATTATCCCTGGTTTCAATGTATCCAACAATAGTTGCTCCCCAGCACTCATCCCCTTATTTACACCCGTCCCTGACAATTAGTGATAATCTATATTTAGTCTACAATTATCCCAGAAAGTGTAAAATAACCAGTATTTGCCTCCTGCCCTGGTCACCACCTATTGTCCTTAAGGGTCAGATTTTCAGAAAATGTACAATTGGCAGCTCTACACATTTAGGAAATTTTCCTAAATTAGGCTGAAAAATTAAGAATACCTGAGTATATTTGGTATTGCCTTGATTTAAAGTATTTCTGTTATGTTAAATTGTATTTTGAAGCTCATTTTGGTCTGAAATGTGGGTTATTTGAGAGGATTGGTGAAGACGAGTTGTACATATTCTGAAAATCTGACCCTTAGTCGGATTAATGGTAAACACACCTTAACGTCATTAACCATATCAACATGTCGGGCTTTGTTTAGAGAATTAAATATAATAATAATAGGTTTATATTTCCATGTAACATGTGCAGTAGTTGTCATACAGTGTGGAAGATATAGAGAAACGCCAGTCAGTCACCCTTTTGTCTGTTTATTTAATACTCGTTTGTACTCATTTGTACTCACCGAAAAGACGAATAAAAAACATCTTATCTTATCTTATCTTAAACAAAATCATAGAAATCGGAACCATCTCTGTGAATATCACACATCTTCCGAAGTCCCTTAAATTTTGAATACAATGTTGGTTTTCCAAATATCTATTTATTTATTTATATATTCGTAACTAATTAACAATGTAGTCAGAATCAAATACCAGATGTGTTCATCATAAAACATCAATTAATGAGACAATAGAGTGAGGGCGCGATGGTAGTTGTTGTGTCTGGTGTTGTGTCTGGGCAGTAGGAATCAACCCAGGGCCGAAGGCGCTTGTTAAAGGGTTGCTAGGTGCGCAGTTAGGTCAGAACACGCCAGTCGGCACGGAAACAACCAGTTTAATATTACATAAATAGCAATTATTATCCACCAACTCCATGTAAACAAACCTCGACACAACATGCTCGCTGGGAGGTGGGCGGTGTGGGTGTGGGGGTGGGGAGGGGGTGGAAAGGTGGGGGTGGGGGGTGTAACTGATCCTCCTGCCTGTTCCTCCAACACATCTCCCTCTCACTCTTTAGATGCATTTCTGAAACAGTAAATAGTGAGGAAATTATATTTTAAAGTCTATTAGGTCTAAACATTATGTGATTTACTATTCTCAAACAAAACCAACTTTATGGATATTAAACATTTATATATTAAAGTTTTAATGTAGGTAAATGTTTTTATACTAATGGCGGTTGTTCTCTTGGCCTGGGCTATTGGTGTTGGACGACGAGGAGGTATTGCGGCCTCACATGCCCCCTATACCACGTATATATGGTCAGATTGTCAGCAAATGTACAAGTCGCCATCACCACTCCTCCAAAATAATCCAAATTCAAGACAGAAATATGGTTCAGATTACAGTTGAACATAACTAAACTGATTTTCTGGATTAACTCAATACTAAATGATATGCCAGATGTACCTAGTCTTTATATTTTGTTCCTAATTTAGCAGAATGTAGACAATGTGTAGAACTGCTGAGGACCTGACCCTTTATAAAGAGCACGTTAGTCGTGTAAGGATCACTGCCCCCCCCCCCCCCCGTCCCCCTGCCCCCTCCGCATCATCGTACAGATGGACATAACGTGACATTATCTTGGTAAAGTGTCAAAATAAATATTTCCCCACAAAAAGCCTGAGTCGACAAATTTCTACTATTTCCTATCTGCACCATGTCCTATTGAGGTTGTGGTGGGGTGTGTAGGATTGCACCTCAAACTTAATAGTTTTACAGAATGATTCCCTGTTCTATGATATATTGTAAATTGATGGATTGTTAATACGTCACAGGGTGGGAGAGAGAAGCCAAGTAAAGCCCAGTGTTACCGTGCAGCCAACACTCATATACACACACCTACATTATACATCGCAAATTGCAGAATATTAGACGATTCTATTTAATAAAATCATGTTATGTCCACATATAAAGTTGTCTGTTGAAAATTAAAACCAAATGAAACCAAGACAATGCAGGATAAAGTACCCAACCTATATGAACTAATGTAGGGCCTATAACTGTTGTTATGAGAAAATACCAATACATGTTACAAGGATCTTCATCTGCTTGTGTTTACAGTATAAATTGAATATAAAAATAATATTTCAGGTGGCTGAGAGAGAGCAGTCGACGTACACGAGTCTGGTGAAAGAGTTGACCATGAACTGTCTGTCTGACCTGCAGAAAGCACGGTAAGTTACCTCATCCATATTTCTCTACTGCTCTATACGTGTGGCTATCCCAACCCTGGAGTCGGCCCACCACTATCGGACCACTGTACCTAATGTGAGACAATCTCACTCTAATAATCAGCTACTGCTACATCGGGCCTAGTGGAGGAAGTAGTTAACTGGTGAATGCCCAGGTGGCGGCACTATCTAGTGGTAGCAATACGCTGTAGGTCCCCGACGGTAGAGGCCCGGGATTCTGAATCAGAATTTCAGTTCGATTCTTGTCTTTTTAATATAATTATTTGTCAACTTTCTCCGGCAACATTTATTTTGAAAAGTCCGAAAGCTATATTAGTATAAGAGCATTGTGTTCCGTCTACTCACTTAAAGAATGTTAACCTTTAAATTAAAAGAAAGCTAAAGAATGTAGCAAAATGGAATAAATTGCTTTTTAAGTGTTGAATGCCTAATGCATGGATGTAGGGGGAATAAAGTTACTGTTCAATTCACAATGTGCTTAATTTGACAAGTATCCATGTACCGTGGGTCATTACCAATCTTACAAACCAACTCTGAAACTGCAAAACAGAATAAATTTAGCACTAGGCCTGATACCGATGCAGCTTCACTCACAATGGCACATGGAATAAACATAGCACCAACGAGACATAAACCTAGTACAGCTTGAAATTACTTAGACAAATATTACATGAGTTTACCGTCAATCAACAGAGATCTTGAGCGAACTTTAAAACATTTAAACAGTTGCTGTAGTTAGTCAGACTCTCCATAGGGGCACAGATACACAGAGCACCTTTTATATTATCCGGTGCGGAGACATTTCCGCCAAGATGTCGGCCGTTACAAATAATATTAACTAATTAATGTTAAAAAAAAAAAAAAAAAAAAAAAAAAACCCAACTAATTAATGTTGTTTCTGCTGTTGCTAGCGCCATCTTCCGTTGGATCACGGTGAAGGACCTGAATGTGATGGACTTTGACGACACGACGACTGACGACACACCGCTGGGGCTGCTACGCGGCATCAAGTACGGCACGGAGACGTACCACACCCTCTTCATGCGGCTCTGCAGGTATACGGCCTTCCTATCTACTCACTATAGTAATGGGCTGGGTATGGTTCTGTGTATAATGATCATCTCTATCATCTGAGCTTAATTACACTTTGTCATTTATGTAAAGGACATACCCTAATTAAAAATAATTGATTAATAGTCAAGACATTATTAATAGTCAAGACAGGCACATGCCAATAACAGACATGGATATTTATTCATTCAATGCATGGTTTCCTTTGTCTGAAACCGTAATCCGTTCCGTTCTTATACCAAGAATGACCGAATCTACTGCTGCTATTTTTGCCCGTCATGGGATCTTGTTTTAGTTCTCCAATATATGACAAATACACTAACTATATCTTACATGCGTACAGTTACGCAGGCTTACCGTGCGTGGAGATTAAGGGACACTCCAAGTCTGTGGGGTACGAGCCCGGTATGAAGATACGTGACGACACTTTCCAGAACACGTGGAACGCAGTGCTTATAGACGGGGACTGGTGGCCCGTGCAGTGTAACTGGGGAGCCCGGTGAGTGCCATTATTACACTGCCATTATTCTATACAAGTTATTACACTGCCATTATTCTATACAAGTTATTACACTGCCATTATTCTATACAAGTTATTACACTGCCATTATTCTATACAAGTTATTACACTGCCATTATCCTATACAAGCTATTACACTGCCATTATCCTATACAAGCTATTACACTGCCATTATCCTATACAAGCTATTACACTGCCATTATCCTATACAAGCTATTACACTGCCATTATCCTATACAAGCTATTACACTGCCATTATCCTATACAAGCTATTACACTGCCATTATCCTATACAAGCTATTACACTGCCATTATCCTATACAAGCTATTACACTGCCATTATCCTATACAAGCTATTACACTGCCATTATCCTATACAAGCTATTACACTGCCATTATCCTATACAAGCTATTACACTGCCATTATCATATACAAGCTATTACACTGCCATTATCATATACAAGCTATTACACTGCCATTATCATATACAAGCTATTACACTGCCATTATCATATACAAGCTATTACACTGCCATTATCATATACAAGCTATTACACTGCCATTATCATATACAAGCTATTACACTGCCATTATCATATACAAGTTATTACACTGCCATTATCCTATACAAGTTATTACACTGCCATTATCCTATACAAGTTATTACACTGCCATTATCATATACAAGTTATTACACTGCCATTATCATATACAAGTTATTACACTGCCATTATCATATACAAGTTATTACACTGCCATTATCATATACAAGTTATTACACTGCCATTATCATATACAAGTTATTACACTGCCATTATTATATACAATATATACAGACTTTAAATTATATAATTTTAGATTCATATGTATAATCTAACAGACTTATGTTTGTGAATGTGACACTGTACTGTCACTGTATTGTACTGTACTGTACAAGTTAGCTATATTCTACCTGCTGTTAGGTTAGTTCAACTGTCCCCTTTACAGTAGAGCTGGAAGTCCTTGGAACTAATCTAGAAGCAAGTCTACACTTTTGTGAACCCTTCTTCCTATATGTATTAATTTAGCAAAGAAAGTATTGTCAAATCAAATCAAATATATCTATATCTGTGGATGTAGAATGTGGTACTAAATCAATATGTGCTTGGCAAACCAATTTCCCTATGTTTATTTATTGTCTATTTGTTGTTGCTGCTGCAGACACTTGGTGCTGAACAAGGACGTGCAGGAGAAGCCGCGGGAGAAGAGTAACAAGAAGCAGGACAAGATCCGCTACCAGTATGACGAGCACTACTTCCTGACCGACCCGGATGAGTTCATCCAGGAGTTCTGGGCCTCAGAGCCACAGTGGCAGCTCATGGAGCGCCCCATCACCCTGGAGGAGTTTGAGGCCATGCCCTTTGTCAGGTCCGTCTTCTTCCACTACGGGCTAGAGTTTGATAGGGACCTGCGCGCTGTGCTGCACACCGACAGCAAGGGAGGCACCGAGGTATGGCTTCATGCTTGTAGTACAATATATACACTTATAGTCATCCATTCATAGGGAGGCACCGAGGTATGGTTTGATGCTTGTAGAACATATACATGTCAAGGAATGCAACCGTGCATTTGGGCCCCGCGGTCCTCCTAGTGCTTTGTGCTTGTAGAACATATATACTCTTATAATCATCCCTTCATAGGGCTCTTGAGGCCTTAAATCGACCAATCAACATGGCCTTTTCTTAGATGTACAAATCCACATGGGCAGTCCAGTGACCATTGACAAAAACACTTCCTTATCCTGACAAATCGACAACAAGCAACAAAAATTGTACATGTTACAAAAAAATTAAGTGAACAACGACAAGAGAATTTTCTTAATGACAAACGACAATTGCTGACCCCCCCCCCCCCCTCACCCCTCAGGATCCCTATTCATTATATTAATTGGACGAAGTATCAGCAGGCTGGTATATATTCAGGATCATACATTCTTCCCTATTCTTGAAGTTTAGAATCTAGTCTACTGTTTAGTCTACTGTGTTCACTCATTTACTGACATTTTGTTCTGCATTTCTGGCAGTTGTAATTAACCCTCATGTAACATTCTCCATATTCAGGTCAAGGTGCGTGTGCCACAAGAGTTCACCTCAGATCTTGTCTTCCACTACCAAATACGGTTTGCGGACCGAGAGCGGAGGAATGAGACAGAGTTCCGGGGCGCTAAACTGGAGAGGTTTGTCTTCCACTCTATAGTGGACGGCTTCGCCCTCTTCTCCGTACACGTGCCCACACCAGCAGCTTACTTCCTGGAGGTGTTTGCCAACAAGATCGATGACTCTCACAAGATTGGGGACGACCCTAACGCCACCATGATGCCATTCAGGCTCAAGTGTGCCTGTAAATTCAAGGTGGGTGCATGATGGGGCATCAGTTACAGCGTCTCTCATAAGTGTTTAATTTGTATTGTAGTTATAATTATCATTATGTTAGCATTGATTACACCTAATGCCATTGTTTCCTATGGTGAACTGGGCATGGGACAGGGGTAGAACGTGGGGTAGAAACTACAATTTAACTTTTGAAACTAAAATGAGTAAAAATGATTGGGATGACTTGCCTGTAAGTTGTCATTGTGAATTAAGACTAAGGTAGCTTACATAGTGTGAAGATTAACTGAGCTATTGCTAAGTACAGATGCTGATTGTTGTTTATTATGTCATCACCAGGTGGTGTGTGAGGAGCTGACAGGGAAGATGCACCCGCTGCCCAACTGTGCCTCAGGAGAGTGGGGGCCCAGTAAGGGTATCCGACATTTTGGTCTCAAGCCTCTCACCCACATGACTGGTGTTGTGTCCTTTGACAATGAGACAGAGATCCGCTTCAAGATCCCGCGCCCGCTGCACTTCTTGTGTAAGCTGCGTATGAATGGGGTGGAGGATTACCTGCTGGAGAAGTACACAAGCTACTCAGTGCTAGATGATGTGCTGACTGTGCGGTGTCGACCACCACAGCCCGGCCAGTACGGCCTGGACATCTACGCCCGCCCAGAGGATGCTGCAGACAACCACACACTGGCCCATGCCTGCAAGTACCTGCTCAACTGTACCAGGGTCACCGACCCCGTCGACATCACCGTCTCCAAGGTGGAGCCCTCCCAAAAGATGGCCAAGGAGCGCTGGGGGCCCTCCCCTCACTGGGACGAGCTGGGGCTGAAGGCTCTGTCACACAGGGAAGCCAACATTGACAAGTCTGAGCCCGGCACTCTCACCATTGAGATTGGGCTCACCGAGGCTCTCAAGTTGTCCTTTCAAATGACCAAGGAGCCCAATGAGGACTATCGAGAAAAGGTGTCCATGAAGGAGAATGGCAAGAAGGTAAAGTTCAACATCTCCTTAACACGGCCTGGAAATTATATGTTCTCTATATACGCCCGGAGAAAGAAGGATTCGGATACAGACATGCTGAATGTATACAACTATATGATCCGCTTTGCTGAAGAGAAAGAATCCACCCTGAAGAAAAAGAACAAGAGCAAGGGTTTGTTTAAGAAATAAGCTGTACATGGACTTTGATAAAGACTATGTGTATATGTATTTATGAGTGGGAGTAACACAGGGATACTACGTCTGCCCACTACTGGATATTGTTGTTTACTCATCAAATGTTTACTAATTGAGAGACTCTTGCTTTCAAACATAGATGGCGCCACATACTTGTAACTTTTCCTTACATTAAACCTGAAACTCTTATGCTGAATTTGGGCCATTATACATGATAGCAGAGATAACGACAGCCAAACAAACCAGTGTTATTATTACATTATTTTTTCAGGGATGGAAAATGAAAATGAATAGAATGATCATGTCGCTAAAAGTTTTGTATCAATGATGAAAAGGTGTGATTTGTTCAGATTTGTAATATTTTGTATCTGTCCAGTCATCCTGGATGTAAACATGTTCAACTCCCAATATTGTGGATTCAATACTTACCGTTTGGTGGCGCTGATGGCAAATTTAAACCTAATCCATTGACAACTTACAGATGTCGCTGCTGCTGCTGCTGCCGCCAGTTGCCCACAGTTTCTCACGGGGTGCTTATTGTTGTATGGCACCAGGGCGCGCTGCATACATACAGTCTCCAGTGCTTTCAGGCAAAATGTTGAATGTTCCCTTGCAATGAAAACGCCTTGGATGAGCAGTAATTTGAACTAATTGAAATTCTTATTCCATTTGATTTTATTGGCAACATTTAAGCCAAAATGGATGAATGTTGCTCCTTACAAAACACACATTCCTACATCCACCTGGGGAGCATACATTTTGCTGTTCATGTCTCCTGGAAATGTTCTATTCCTCTGGTTATTAACCGTGCGACACATGCATACCCGACGCCCCCTGGTTATTTGTTATAACACTATATTGTGGCATTAAGCTGTACAAAGTCTTCTACTCACTGATGGCTAATGTCTCATCAGGCCGGTAGGTGCTAGTTCACCAGAGGGCACTAGTGTTACAGGGCTACAGTCAGCAACACATGAGGTAATTAAGAAGCCCTCAAATCATAAACATCAGGTTTACAACATTTAGTCTTTCTGCTGACAACCATCCAACTGTTGTCAGGCTGAGAGGCAAGTCTGGGGACAAAACGTAACGAGAAGTTGGTATGTAACAGCGTTCTTGATGCACGCGGTTGTTGACAGTTATTGTCATGAGCGGCCATCAGTCACAAGTGAATATAGCTGTCAACCACAGAGTGCACCAACAGAGAGCTCCACCTTGTCAACTTTGAGTTTACGTTTTGTATTTATATCACAAGTGGACATATTTAATGTTCCTTATGTGTGATCAACATGTTGATATGATCAAACAATATCACATATGCAGATCTCACTCTGCTGAGTGTGATAACAACCTAACTAGTGTTGATATGATCAAACAATATCACACATGCAGATCTCACTCTACTGAGTGTGATAACTTGTCCAGATAACTTGTGATATAATGATGTAGCCAGACTAACGTACCCTAAAGCCATGTGTCTGCCTCCCTGATGCCACATTAGTATACCTGGCTGCTCCAACAACTGCCAACTTCTATTGCTTATAATGTTTATTATTACCTTATTTCCTCTAATATAAGCCTGGTAATGATTATAAGCCTGGTCTGTTTATATCCTCTTAACTGGATGTTAATCTAAGATTGTTTATAATTCTGGTTTGGTTCTAAACCAATGTTTGGAGTATTTGGAGGGGCAGAAGCCTGGCTTATTTTCAAGTTAATACAATACATAGCCATAAGTGTATGGTACATAACCATACATGAATACGGTACAAAGCCGTACGTGATCCCTTTGTAAAATGATATCAGTATATTGTATTATATTATTATGATATCCCATGATACACTTGGTGCCAGCTGCAACTTGGATAGAATCTCTGTGTATTTTGAAATTGTACAATTGTTATTTTATGTTGAGCCTCTTGGCCCAGACTTATCATATGTTTGCTCAATGCATGGCCAATACCGAGTAGAGCTGCAGAGCTAGTAGTGAAACAGGCCTTGTTGATATGTTATATATAGGTTAGTCATTATAGCTGGAACCAGGCCTTCCCGCCTTTTGTTCCTCTTTATATTTGGGTTCCAAATCTCAATTGGGTTTGAAGGTAATTGCCAATACAGGATTTGCAAAGCCACCATTTTGTATTAGGTCTGTAAATAATGGAGTTTTGATATTTGATTATGGTATTTTGATTCCAGAAAGTATTTATGAAAAAATGTGCTTATTTTACCTTTAAAGTTATGTTGGTTCTATGGTGTAATATTAATTATACATGTTGATATTCATGCTTTTTCCTCCCATGCTACATTTCGAAATGCTCAAAATTATGATTTCAATGTTTATAATATATTATAATTTGCCTCCTATTGTAAGTTAAATGATACACAGTGGCTAATGCAATTCCCCTATTGGACTCCAAGACCCTCATTTAGACAATTAATACTCCTGGAATACTTCCAGATTCACAGAATACTCTTATAGGAGGTTATAGCACCTGCTGCAATGGTTTCCAGCACTGATATATGATATACACAATACTGATATTTCCTGCTGATATTTGTATCAGCAGAAACTCTCTCCATGGTAATATTATTTAACTCTTGTCCACATATAATCAAGCTGTGTTATTATATAAACACTATAATGGTTAAGTAATACTCCATCATATGGAAAATTCCACCAAAATATGTCCAACAATTTCTTTTCAATATCTTTTGGAATCTCACTTTCATGTTGAACGTTTGAATCTCACATTCATGTTGAACGTTTGAATCTCACTTTAAGTGTTATTATACTTTCCTTGAAGTTCTGTTCTAACTTCAGTTGTTCACTTTTTGGTGGCCCAATCCATATATATATTGTACATCACTGGATATCAGATATCATCTGGTGCAAATATTATCATTTATTATTATTATTATTATTTTTTATTATTTCTCGATACCGACTTTCGTTCAGCATTTGCCAGCCTATTGTACAGTTGATGGTGACCTGTTTAAGGATGGACTTACATTATTATCAGTTATAAATAATGATCTTTTGTTGCCTTTTCCCACTGTGGGTAAAGCCCACCTATACTGTACAACTAGTTTATATACGGGTCAGATTTTCAGAAAACGTACAATTCGCCTTCACCAATCCTCTCAAGCAACCCACATTTAAGACAAAAATGTGCTTCAAAATGCTGTTTAACATAACAGAACTGATATTTTAAATCATTTGCGATCCCAAATATACTCAGATATACCCGGTATTCTTAATTTTTTCGCTTAATTTAGGAGAATTATCTAAATGTGTAGAGCTGCCAATTGTAGATTTTCTGAGAATCTGACCCATACGCCACCTCAAGTATAGCCAGCAGTAGCAGTCAGTGAGGACATTATGTGCTTTATTCACTTGCTGATATGTAAATACTCATGTCAAATTTAATACTTATTATAAGTTTGCTATTTTTAAGAAGCAAAAAGTTCAGTTGTACACTTGCGGTGGCCTGGCCCATAATGCATCGCTGAGTCTTGTAGGGCGGGGAGATATTGTGCCGACAGGGCGGCGCTTCAAACACCATGTAACATAACCCCGCCTCAATATCTATAATTTTGGAAAGACAAACTTTTAAATTGTTTTTTTCTCCTCAACTTTAAGGTCATTTTTTAAAACATTTTATTGAACAAACCCATTAGTATAGCCACGATTTTGTATTCTGTATTGCATGGAAATATAGACGTTATATTTCACAGAAAATCAAAAGAGGCATTATTCTTACAGAACAATCTTGATACGCTAAGACTGGCGACATTTGCCCCCCCCCCCCCCCCTCCATTATAACACGCTTACAAGAGAACCCTGCACTAGGCCCTGGTATATTTGCCTGATGCAAGCTGGCCACTGGTCCTACAAGGCATTAAGCTTATCAACAACTCTGTTATTTATGATGTATTTACTCCGTATCGTTGCATTAGCCTGAAGTGCAGATGACTCCAGCCATTTTGCAACTCCAAAACAGTGGTCTAACTATACTACATAAACTGTTCGACTAATATATTATTGTTAGTTAATTGATCTTGGGTTATTGGCTCCACTTTTGCTAAATGTATTAAAAGGGATGTGAGATAAAAGTGACTGAAACAAGAATATTATTTTTAATATCAGTATAACTAGTTATATAGGCAGTAAGGGTTGCTCTGGTAGGGTTGGCAGTGGGAGATGTCTGCTGCTGCAGCCCGTTAGATGTGTGTATACAAGTGGACATGTTTCCATATGATGATAATGATGATGATAATTTGTATGAATTGATTACGGTCAGTCCTTATCTGCATGTATATGCCCCCCTCGTCTTCCACTTCTTCCAAGAAAAGCTAACCGTAGCGAGACTGACCCTGACTCACCGTTGATAAAATAGAATTGTACTGATATTGTGTAACATTGCATCATTCCGCCCGCACATGGCTGCCTCTCTAATATGAAGGGTTTATTTTTGTTAACTATAGGGGGCTTGCATCAGCCACTGGTCATGTCTGAAGAGTAAAGCATTATGGGATAGGATTTAGTTCATTTTTAAGCTGGAAAATCTGCAAAATTGCTTAAAAACCTTTCATTCTACATGGTGTACCGCAACTACATCTTTGAAACGAATAAAAACAATTTTAGCCAAATTATGAAACTTTCTCGTATGGTAGGCTATGGTATGAATTTTCTCAAAGTACCGGTATGGCCAAAACTTGTACAAGTCAATTCCTTCTGATCAAAGCCAAAATAAAGATAAATGCGAGCCTCTAAATTCAATGCAGCACAGAGCAAGTCTGGCTATGTGTGTATTGGAGGGTTGGAGGTGCTGGTGCAGGGTGGGTACAAGCGATGCAAGCCCCCTATATCTTATCTCATGTCATTTACTCGCGGTTGTCTGTCACTAATACGAGCTGCCAAGATGTTGATAATTCATGTTCTGACACACGACCGCCCTGTTGGGCAAACTTGAGAGATGAGAAAGGTGGATAATTGTATAGAGCGTAATCTCCTGTATTTTGCTGTAAAAATTAATGTTGCCTTAATAAAATGGGTCAGAAACGACATGTTTTCCTGTTCAATGCTTAGCGTGAAGTTTAATACCGTCGGATCTGAGGTAAGCGCCACGACGTGTTGCTAACGTAATGACGTGACGCGCGTGACGTCAGGGAGACGTTGCTCAATGCGCGGTTGAGGTCGGCGCGTAAGTAGTCCACGGCAGCGAGTCGCGCTACTGTAGCAGTTTCATGACGTCATGTGGACATGTCCCACCATTGCGGAGATAAATAATCTGTTTGTTCATAGATGATATATTTCTATCAATTCTGGGCATATATTTTTATCAATTCTAGCCTACATATGCCCATCTTTAGAGGCAAATGATTTCAACTATAGCCTCCATAATCCTTTACTGGGGCGATGTATAGTGATTATTTATCGCCCCAATGCTAACTCTATGGGGATTATTTACTTCTGGTCCACACATCGATACAACTACGCGACTTTGATTAAAGTGGCTAAGATCGCTAAGAATGAAGATCGGTATTTGTGTAAAATATAAACAGAATTTGATTCAAAACATTTCAGTTGTTCTCAAAACGTATCTCCAATTGTTTCTATCAATACTGGATTGCTTTTAATTAAGAGTAGGCGATGCGAGATAAGTAGGCCTACAGCGAATGCATGACATGGTTTCATTTTGAAACTGACGTAAAAGGGGTCAGAATGACGCACAGACAAAAGACGTCACAAAAATTTACGCAAGCCTCCGCGGCAGGAATGCCTGTTTGAATCTGTTTGCTATATGGGTTTGAACCTACAAACATCTATAAAATACTTTCAATATGCCCATTTTCGGTAATGTATGCATTCCACAGGCTTTGTGCGGATGGAATACACATTTGTATGCACATACAGTGAGAGAAAGAGTTACGTAGTAGGCTTTGTTTACATCATGACGTTCCCTCTGACAATGCGTCAATGACGGCCGTCACAGAATGTGCGTGCGTCATTGGTACTTGCGTAACGGCTGCGCTGTACTCGGGTCATTTTGGTCTGGCAGACCAATATAATTTTCAACAGGAAGATTCAGAAAATATCAAAGAAATATGCGTTTATATGATCAAATCCGGAAAGCCATGGGTAAAGGAGGTTCTATTGTACTGCATTTCTGTAATTTTGACCAAACTCTCATAAATGTGTTTGGCGATCGGCAAGTGCCACTTTAATTCGCGCCCCACCGCCATGACGCTTACGCGCCCTATTCGGAGCCTATGGCTCTCTCTTGTACCGTACTTTAGACTTAATAATTGATATTACACTTGTAAGGAATATACTTGGCATGAAGGTAGCCGACATGTTCACCCTCAGCGTCAGTAGTCCATGGCAGCCATCTTTTGAATCGCGCGACTGCAGCAGTTAGATGACGCGCTGTGGACAGACGTCCAACTCCCAGAGGACATAATTATTCTGTTCTTTAATTATTGTAAACATTGTGAAGATATTCATCAATAGGAACAAGACTTGTTTACTTATTGATACAAGTGGTGTAACATAAAGGTAAGGACGTAAGGTAAGGTAAGGTGAGGTAAGGTTATTGGTGTTGTTGAAGATTTGTCTGCTCAAATGCACATTTAAGTTTCATGCATCTCCCAGGCTGAGAATATATCAACAAATCAGTCGGCCCAGGTAGTCAATACCAAATGTACAGCAGGGTCTCCGTGCTTTTGGTCCAAGAAATTCCAGGCTTTTCAAGGACTTTCCAGCCCCATTTCAGTGATTTGCCAGCCCCATATATTCCACTTACTTAAGTTTTATATTCAGATTTTATATCCTTATATTAATAACCGTTTTTCAACTATTATTTTGTGAGTCATTGACTGTAAGGTGTGAGAGAGGCGCTGTCAGAGGAAAGTGAACAGCAAGAAAGAGTAAAATTAAAAGTAAAATAGGGACAGGAATATCCGCTAGTAGCGCACCGAGAGTAGCGCGGTATAGATATTGCGCAGACCGTTAGGCTGGGTTTCCATTGACGAGGATTTTTACCTCTTACCTCTATATAGTTTAGCCGCGCGGCTAAACTATTTTCAAAACCCAGAGACCACTGGCTACCGTGCAGGTAGCCGTGCCTATGGAAAGGGCTCAATAGAAATGCATGTGAGTGATTATTTGCCGCGTGAAAAACCGCGTCAATGGAAAGGCAGCTTTACCCAAGGCTTGATTCAGCACAAGCAGGTTTCCTCTGCTGTTGTCGCAGCTGGGATCCTTCCACGACTAAAATTAGCTTCAATTAGGCCAGTAATGAGAAAGGACACTGTAATACTTCTATATTTACATGGCTTTATTTAAGTAAACATCAGCGTAAGAAAAATGGCTTTCATAACCAGAAAAGCATCTAGATACAAAATAAGAAAAAAGCGATTATCTTAAAAAAGAAATCAAGTGTATAATTACCATTCATTCATTACATAAAATAGTTCAAGTGAAAGCACTTTAATTTGCATACAAACAGGCAGCGGTTCTGTTCAATATATGAGGCAATGTTGACAAGATATATATAGATCTGGATCATTACTCTTTGGGAAAAGCATTTATCAAAATCCGTGTACCAATAATGGTCACTTATGGACACACCTTAATAGTGGAATAGTGTATGGTATAAAACACACATACACGATGATGCGGGAAACTGTTGGATTTAGTAACAATGTTGGGGTGAGGACCACCCCTGTAATGTAGGCCTGGTGCATGGACACCTGTGGCCACTCTTGTATCAATGCCTGTAGTGTGGAGGGATATACATGACTCAACCAACAATAACATTACACCTGGGCTGTACTAACACACATGTAGTCTCAACAACACTCATGTCTGGTGCATGGAGGAGTCGGAGATGGAATTATCAACACTGTTTGTCTAACACCAAAAGCCTTAATTTACCTCCAGTGATGGCCTATCATTTAAAGCTTCTCCCATTCTCTCTGAATGACATATAGTAGTTGGAACAAGCCTAGTTGGTCCTTATAATTATTGTGAATGTTGTAAGCACTTACTATGTAATGCCTTATGCTCAGTAACAAACTAATTAGTCTATGTATCTTATGTGCTCATTAGTGAGTCCTGGATCATCCAGGGTAACATTAGTAATACAAGTGGCATATTTAACATGAAATTACTTCTGTAGAATTAAATAATAAGTAAAAACAATGATTTAAGAACGTCTTGTCCCAGGTGAACATAAATACATGTATTTGGCAGTGGCCAGCGGGTCTAATGGTGACATAGATCACACACAATGAGATCCTTTATAAACGTACCACATTCCTTCCCTTATTATTAAACAACACATTCCTTTCTTAGACAACACACTCCTTCCTTATAAACATAACACACTCCTTCCTTTATAAACAACACACACTCCTTCCTGCATTCATCAGTTATACTGCATCCTGCACTCACCAATATCAGTAGGATGCTTTCCTTCAACTTTCATCATCATCTTTGGACATCTTATGAAAAACAGATCAACTTTGATTATGATTGATAGGGCCTTCTTCATTTATCAACTTCCTTGTGCTATATACATATTATAAAAATTGATGTCCTCTCATTAATATCAATGTTCATGTGTCTGTTACTAGCCACACCATAAAATAACAATTTAGGAAACATGATTCACGTAAACATCAAACCCAACTTCTCCGTCGTATAAACCCCGACCACCAGGGGGCAGGGAAGTGTACACATGACTTAGATCTAATGTTGCTAAAGTGAGACTCAATAATGTAGTTGTGCATGCACGGTGTGACACAATACGAGAAGCTCTATCATATACACATGCTCTCCCCGGGTGCCCACCACTGTTGGCGGCCAAATGTAACACTTTTCTAAAACCTATAAAAAGCAGACTGTAAGTATACAGAGAAAGAGCAATTCTTATCAGAGCCAGATTTCTATTTTGAATTTCAAACCCTGTATTTTGACTTTTCCCTTCAGGTGAATTGAAGATTTTTGAAGAACTTTTACATGAATATGAAGAGCTTTTACACAAATATGGCCAGAATTGGAGACTTTTAAATTGTCTTACATGAATATGCCATGCAGGCAGGAGATAGCTTACATCCCGGGATAATATCCATAAATATACATCACAAACATCTCACAGTCACATGACATCACAACTGTTGTAGTGGTTACCTGCCTTGTTCACTGATTACTCACTAGGTGGTGACACAGGATTATACACCAACATCCATGTAATGCCAATATACATATTTCACACAGTCTGTCTCCTCACATATAACCCGTCTGCTACTGGCTAAAGTGGCAGTATACTACTACCCTTTAATGTTCAACTACGGTGTGTGTGGCTTGTCTTCTACTGGTGTCTGAGGCAGCGTGGCTACATATCATTGCTCCACAACCACTGACTTCACGCCCACGAGATGGCGACTGTAGTAGAAGGAGTGTAGAATGACTGGGTATAAATGTATAAATATTGCACATGGGGAACTGGTCTAAGCTATGGAGGAGCGGTTTGTCCGGTTACGCCTTGATCCATCGCTGTGACTACGCGACTGACTGTGATGCCCCTTCTCCCTGCAAATATAGACAATACATATATTAATGGCAAATAGTGAATGTTTTTACAATAACATATCACAAGTTCACACAATATTTTAGATACAAATAAAGGTTACATGCCCTGGGTACAATAATAATGTCACAACATGCTGATAATAAATTATGAAAATTAAATTAAACTTGAATGAAAATAGTATAAACACGGGATCGCTGGCCACAGTCCCAGGGTGGTTTACATTTATATAATTACAGATCCCAGATAACTCTATTTCCAGCAGAGATCTAACTAATTATATATGTGTGTTAAATGAGTATTAGACCTTTTAGTTTTTAATCAATTATTATTCATTATTCCAAAAATGAAATGTTTTAATATTTTTCAGAGAATGTCAAGCAGAAGATGAGAGGGAGCAGGCAGGGGTTGAGGAGGAGGAGTCAATGTTGCAAGGTTGTAAGTGATGCATGTCTGCTGCTGCAGTCCACTACTGGATGATGATGCACTGGTGCAATTAGTGGGTTGTCTGCTGGTGGCAAATTCTCCAGTGCTAACCTTATGTTTAGAAACATAACCCCCCCAACCCGCACCCCCCCCCCCCCAACCCGCACCCCCCCCCCCCAGCCTACGGCCAACAAATGATGAAGTTTAATTAATGATGACATGAAGCTCAGCCATGAGAGGTTTAAACTAAGGCTACTGAGTGTTAATGCTTTATTATAGACTTGAGGCTTGAGGCTGAATAATGGCGCTGGTCTAATGGCCGCTGCCCAGTCAGATCTAGGGACGGTTTATATACAGCTCTCCATGAAGCTTCTGAAGCCAAGGCTGGTATCTGGACAGAATAAAGCTCTAAAATAAAGCCTTTGTGGAAATTCCTGATTCAGCTAAAGCCAGTGAATGCCTAATGCACTCAGGCCCACACTCAGGTCTACACATCAACTTAACATCAAGGCTGAGGAAGAAATAAGACCCACAAGTCCTAAAGTCTGAGCTGAAAACCCCAGGGAATAAATAAAGGTTAAGTAAGTGTTGAACCATCAACATCATGCAGCAACAAGTGCAGAATTGTAAGCGACAGAAACCAACAAGTTAACTGCTTCATATGGAATTTACTAATTAATCTAATGGGGAACATATTTGTTAAAACTGATAGAATTTACTTAAATATAAGGAGAACAATTTAGCATGGGTGTACCCAGAAGAATCCCCCCCCCCTCGTGCACAATTTCATGACCCCCCCACCATATCATTGTAGTTTTGAGTCTATGCAACACTTTAGAGTGCGCAAAAAAGTGCCCCCCTTTACAGTCTGTGCAAAAAACGTTGGCCTCCTGAAAACTCTCCTCTCCCCTCAGTCGTTAAAAATGAATGGCTCCTTACCATTGACACTTCCAACACTTTAGCAGACATACCCTCAATACAGATCCATCAAACAATCTAACAGTTTTAATGAAGGAAAGAGCCTCCATCTCTCTCCGCACTAGAGCTTATAAGTTATAATTGTATAACTCTTCCTCAAACAGCTAAATTCTACCGTCATGTTTAATCAAGGACTGCTACACTTGTAATATCTTTCATATTTACTCAACAGAAGACAAACCAGTAAAAGCACGGGTCAGAGGATGAGCAACGAGCAAAAGAATAAAAAAAAAGAAAGTGAAAAAAATCAAAAATCCTTGGCTTTAGTTTTTATAAGAAGATGAAAGTTATTACAAGTGTATGCAATATTAGTTGAACCTGGACTGGCCAGGGGGCACCACCAGCCATGGTATGGTAGCAACAGGTTCATTACTTAACAATAAGTTCATCAGAGCTCATTCCTGGGCTAGTTACAAAACAAATCCTATGTTAGTTAAATATAACAAACTTGGGTAAAATGACAAAATTCAAACATTTCACGCTGTTGATGATGATTTAGTGTTGACAAAAGACAAGATGTCGGTCAGTACGTCTGTGTGGACCAGCACGGGATGAGGCGGCTGGAAGGCTCTGGTAAACAAAGTACAACACTCAGGGTCTGCTCTATGTCAAGGGGCTGCAACCCTCTTGGGGCAACTACTAACAATTTCTTTCACCACTGGGAAGGAAAGTATCGAGAATTTGGTTTGATACAGGTGGGGTTTTGTTCATTTTTTTTTTTATTTAACAGAAGATAAAGAAAGATAAAGAAAAATGAGAAACAGAAATGAACAGCCTCATTAGAAGAGTTTGTCACAAAGGCCCCCGATGCCTGCCATACATATACTGGTCACCAGTAGCCATTGTGGAGATAGAGCAGACCCTGTAAGACACACAGGCTTCACCACTAGCTGGCACACCAGCCCACTGAAAGGCAATCTTCATCACTAGTCAAACAGTCAAATGCATTAAAGAAAACAAACACAAAAAGTACAAACAGGTTGAGAGAAGGAGAACTAAATAAAAACAAAAATTCAATGAAGAAAAGTTTTAAATGAACCCAAAACGTCTTATGAGTATTGGCCGGGAGATGTATTGGGGGAGTAGGTACAGCTCCCACTGACACCTGTTCATTCAATAGTGCGCCGAGAGTCTCATTAACTGTGCAGTATGTATGAGCTTATACAGCAAATATACTTTTAAACATTGAGAACAATCAATTGCAGCAAACCGCAAGGCCCAGACACCAGGCCCAATGGCAGCAAGTTTTGCAGTGCAAATAGTGAGGCACACCTTCAAGCAAGGCAGATGCTGTGATACTACTCCCCCACTACACCTCCCCGCTACAATGGTCTTAATGTAAGAGTTTGTAATGACAGAGAGCGCAAGGTCAAGCAACAGGCACTGCCAGATCGACGTACTGACTTATGATGGTAACCATGGGCAGGCACCCAGTCTCCATGGCAACCATGGGCAGGCACCCTGTCTCCATGGTAACCATGGGAAGGCACCCAGTCTCCATGGCAACCATGGGCAGGCACCCTGTCTCCATGGTAACCATGAGCAGGCACCCAGTCTCCATGGTAACCATGGGCAGGCACCCAGTCTCCATGGCAACCATGGGCAGGCACCCAGTCTCCATGGTAACCATGGGCAGGCACCCAGTCTCCATGGTAACCATGGGCAGGCACCCAGTCTCCATGGTAACCATGGGCAGGCACCCAGACTCCATGGTAACCATGGGCAGGCACCCAGTCTCCATGGTAACCATGGGCAGGCACCCAGTCTCCATGGTAACCATGGGCAGGCACCCAGTCTCCATGGTAACCATGGGCAGGCACCCAGTCTCCATGGTAACCATGGGCAGGCACCCAGTCTCCATGGTAACCATGGGAAGGCACCCAGTGTCCATGGTAACCATGGGAAGGCACCCAGTGTCCATGGCAACCATGGGCAGGCACCCAGTCTCCATGGCAACCATGGGCAGGCACCCAGTCTCCATGGTAACCATGGGCAGGCATCCAGTCTCCACGGTAACCATGGGCAGGCACCCAGTCTCCATGGTAACCATGGGCAGGCACCCAGTCTCCATGGTAACCATGGGCAGGCACCCAGTCTTCATGGTAACCATGGGCAGGCACCCAGTCTCCATGGTAACCATGGGAAGGCACCCAGTCTCCATGGGAAGGCACCCAGTCTCCATGGTAACCATTTGAAGGCACCCAGTCTCCATGGTAACCATGGGCAGGCACCCAGTCTCCATAGCAACCATGGGAAGGCACCCAGTCTCCATGGCAACCATGGGAAGGCACCCAGTCTCCATGGTAACCATGGGCAGGCACCCAGTCTCCATGGTAACCATGGGAAGGCACCCAATCTCCATGGTAACCATGGGCAGGCACCCAGTCTCCATGGTAACCATGGGAAGGCACCCAGTCTCTATGGTAAGCACAAGACGGCACCAAGACTCCATGGCAACCATGGGCAGGCACCCAGTCTCCATGGCAACCATGGGCAGGCACTCAGTCTCCATGGCAACCATGGGCAGGCACCCAGTCTCCATGGCAACCATTGGAAGGCACCCAGTCTCCATGGTAACCATGGGCAGGCACCCAGTCTCCATGGTAACCATGGGAAGGCATCCAGTCTCCATGGTAACCATGGGAAGGCACCCAGTGTCCATGGTAACCATGGGAAGGCACCCAGTCTCCACGGTAAGCACGAGACGGCACCAAGACTCCACGGTAACCATGGGCAGGCACCCAGTCTCCATGGTAACCATGGGCAGGCACCCACTCTCCATGGTAACCACGGGCAGGCACCCAGTCTCCATAGTAACCATGGGAAGGCACCCAGTCTCCATAGTAAGCATGGGCAGACACCCAGTCTCCACGGTAACCATGGGCAGGCACCCAGTCTCCATGGTAACCATGGGCAGGCACCCAGTCTCCATGGTAACCATGGGCAGGCAGCCAGTCTTCATGGTAACCATTGGAAGGCACCCAGTCTCCATGGTAACCATGGGAAGGCACCCAGTCTCCATGGCAACCATGGGAAGGCACCCAGTCTCCATGGTAACCATGGGAAGGCACCCAGTCTCCATGGTAACCATGGGAAGGCACCCAGTCTCCATGGTAACTATGGGAAGGCACCCAGTCTCCATGGTAACCATTTGAAGGCACCCAGTCTCCATGGTAACCATGGGCAGGCACCCAGTCTCCATGGTAACCATTGGAAGGCACCCAGTCTCCATGGTAACCATGGGAAGGCACCCAGTCTCCATGGTAACCATGGGAAGGTACCCAGTCTCCATGGTAACCATGGGAAGGCACCCAGTCTCCATGGTAACCATGGGAAGGCACCCTGTCTCCATGGTAACCATGGGCAGGCACCCAGTCTCCATGGTTACCATGGGCAGGCACCCAGTCTCCATAGTAACCATGGGCAGGCACATGTGTATACAGGACCTGGCAGCCCCGGTTGCCCCCACTATAAGGACGTCCCCCCGTCTCCTGAGTGTGGCTGGCAGCAGGCAGCACTTACCTACTACACTTCTACAGAACTGAAACAAGACAAGGTGAGGCAGTGAGTACATGAATCCACCGCTATAGTCCTGGCACGCTGGCTGCTCACTGGTGCATCAGTGCAAACAATGTATGCTCAATCACAGATTATAGTGCTTCACAAATAATAGTAACCAAATGGACACAATATATACATCATCATATGTGAATGTGTGGATAAAATCTGTCAGTTAATGAATGAATTAGTTAGCCAGTGTCTAGTGGTGGCAATACAAGCTTCACCTTGTTCCCTTATGGTGGACATGTTACCATAGCAGTTACTATATTGAGCTTGACAATGGTGGCAAGTGTAGTTATACCACTAACACAGACATCACCGCACTGGTTGTGACTGGTATAACCACAACATATTGTTTTCATACTTTTGGTACACAATTCTGGAAGGTTTGCTAGAATTGGAACTTTATGGAAATTTATTTTTACATTTTTTACCAGGACTAGATTACCTCAGGAGATGAAACTGTAGCAACGCCCGGGTTTGAAGCCACAACATGCTACTGATGCCAATGAGTCAACCACTCGGCCATGGCAGCCTTTGTTGTACATTAATCACTGAATACCATCTGGTTGCTCAGTTATGTTATCTTACTTTGTGTCTTTTATTTAAATTCTTGGCCCTCAAATACTTTAAACATTAACATGATGTGTTGATGCACCACCTGGCGGGAGTCTAAAGCCTACCTCTTGTGTCTGGACTTGCTCCTGGTGCGGGAGGCCTGGGAGGAGATGAGCGGCATGAGTCTGTCCCGAACGCTGTGGTAGTTCCTCTCCAGCTCCCGCTGATACTCCTTCTGGTCAATGCCTATCAGTTGTTTGTTCTTATGCAGCGCATCATTACATCTGCAATACACAAGGTATGGATGGTTATTGTAGAGAATAGAATAGAATAGAGAAATCTTTTATTCATCAAGGGTTTTACATTATATTGATGAACAGGTTGACAGGCCTCTAGGTACCGTTTAGGATTTATACCCAGATCTTCCGGCCGCTCCCTTGACATTTATGTAATAAGCTAATATAAGGTACACAGTAAGGTTAAGTAATAATCATCTAGATCGGTTTAATCATATAACTAAATATCAAACATAACAATCCAGTACAGGATTAAGTTTAAGCAAGCAAATGTCACCTAGTCTTCAGTGTGTATAAACAAAAACACTTATAGTTTCACCTATAATAATAGGATTAAAATTGTACACAAGGTATGGGTGGTTACTGAGGGTACAAGGTGGACAGGCCTGTATAAGTCATATTTCCATGTGACACATGGTGCAAGACACATCATCAATCAAGTGTAACTCCATGAGTTTACAAGTAACAACTACAAGCCACACTTATACCATGGCACATACACTGTGTTTATAACTACATTCAGTAAAGTACTCACTTCTTGAGGAAGTCCTTGAATGAGATGCGTAGCTTGTGGTGGTGTTTGGAGGGCACGGTGCGGCCCTCCACTATCTCTGTGAGGAACACCGTGGCTATCTCCAGCGGGCCCTGGTTCACCGTGGTACCAATGCACCCCTGCAGCACCATCTGTAGCATCTTAGGGTCTGGTGGCTCCTGGTTCAGCGCCAGCGCTAACTCCCGCGTCTTCTTCTGTACGTCCTCTATGGCCACCTCTATAGGGGACAGGATTACCTGCAGGTATACAATGAGAGCTTGGTATATATACTACTCACACACCTCTATAGGGGACAGGATAACCTGCAGGGACAGAATGAGAGCTTGGTACATATACTACTCACACCTCTATAGGGGACAGGATAACCTGCAGGGACAGAATGAGAGCTTGGTATATATACTACACACACCTCTATAGGGGACAGGATAACCTGCAGGGACAGAATGAGAGCTTGGTATATATACTACTCACACCTCTATAGGGGACAGGATAACCTGCAGGGACAGAATGAGAGGTTGGTATATATACTACACACACACCTCTATAGGGGACAGGATTACCTGCAGGGACAGAATGAGAGCTTGGTATATATACTACACACACCTCTATAGGGGACAGGATTACCTGCAGGGACAGAATGAGAGCTTGGTATATATACTACACACACCTCTATAGGGGACAGGATAACCTGCAGGTATACAATGAGAGCTTGGTATATATACTACACACACCTCTATAGGGGACAGGATTACCTGCAGGTATACAATGAGAGCTTGGTATATATACTACTCACACCTCTATAGGGGACAGGATTACCTGCAGGGACAGAATGAGAGCTTGGTACATATACTACTCACACACCTCTATAGGGGACAGGATTACCTGCAGGGACAGAATGAGAGCTTGGTACATATACTACTCACACACCTCTATAGGGGACAGGATTACCTGCAGGGACAGAATGAGAGCTTGGTATATATACTACACACACCTCTATAGGGGACAGGATAACCTGCAGGGACAGAATGAGAGCTTGGTATATATACTACTCACACACCTCTATAGGGGACAGGATTACCTGCAGGGACAGAATGAGAGCTTGGTATATATACTACTCACACCTCTATAGGGGACAGGATAACCTGCAGGGACAGAATGAGAGCTTGGTATATATACTACTCACACACCTCTATAGGGGACAGGATAACCTGCAGGGACAGAACGAGAGATTCAAATAATGGCGCTTCTACTCCTAAGCACAATTGATATCTCAGTAATTTAGTGTGAGTAACTTTTTTAGTAGTACGGGTAAAAAGACAACTTTTTTGTTAAATGTATCCTGAAAAAGGCATGTGGGAAGACCTACTATGTAGAGGCATTGGTCCAGTTCTCTAACTGTTTTAAAATGTAGAATACAATTTCAATATATAAAGGCAAATAAAGAATTCTCTAATCCAATATAATAAATGCAACACTTTTCCTGGATCTGAGTATTACAAGGTGTAATATTTGTGCTTTTCTGTATTATTTTTAATCTTGGTGAATACAGAATATATCAAATCAAATCCCCCATCTCTGCCCCACTGTGAGTGCACATGTCCCTGCCCCACTGTTAATGCACATGTCCCTGCCCCACTGTGAGTGCACACTACCCCTGTCCCACTGTACCTGTTCCCGCGCCACTACCTGTGTCCCACTGTACCTGTTCCCGCCCCCCTACCCCTGTCCCACTGTACCTGTTCGCGCGCCACCACGGCCAGGCGGGTCTTGATGTAGGGGAAGGAATGGCACACCGTCAGTATTGTCTTCCTCTTGTACTGCTCCTGCAGCTCCCCGTGCGCTCGCCCGTCCAGCGTGAACGGTGTCGCATACATGAACCGCTCTGTGGGAAACATGAATTAATTATATATTTGGGTCAGATTTTCAGGAAATGTACAATTGGCAGCTGTACACATTTAGTAAATTCTGCTACATTAGGCTGCAAGTTGGTCAATACTAGGTAAATTAATTATATTCAGCATTGCATTGATTCTAACAATCTGTTTGGTTAGGTTGAACTGTATTTTGAACTTTATTTTCGTCTGAAATTTGGGTTATTTGAGAAGATTAATTGTACATTTTCTGAAAATCTGACCCATTTATTGAATAAAGTACAGAAATGTACTTCTCAGGTCTTCAAGTGCTAATTCAACTTCACAAGGCTTGGTTCATAGTTTGGTCTGTTTAAACTCTTATAAAGGCTGGAGGATATGTTACTGCATAATGATCACATAATGGCTATATATTACATTACACTCATTAAGTTCCCGTCAGTGGCATACAGGCATATAACAGTGCAGTGAGACTTACTGAGTCTGTCCCAGTTCATGTAATTATAGTAGACTACCGTCCTCCCCACCAACCAGTGTTAAATATTACCTGTTGGGTGTAACAAGTACAAGATGGCACCTACTTATGTTATAATTCTTCTCAAATATTACCTGTCAGGTGTAACAAGTACAAGATGGCACCTACTTATGTTATAATTCTTCTCAAATATTACCTGTTGGGTGTAACAAGTACAAGATGGCACCTACTTATGTTATAATTCTTCTCAAATATTACCTGTCAGGTGTAACAAGTACAAGATGGCACCTACTTATGTTATAATTCTTCTCAAATATTACCTGTTGGGTGTAACAAGTACAAGATGGCACCTACTTATGTTATAATTCTTCTCAAATATTACCTGTTGGGTGTAACAAGTACAAGATGGCACCTACTTATGTTATAATTCTTCTCAAATATTACCTGTTGGGTGTAACAAGTACAAGATGGCACCTACTTATGTTATAATTCTTCTCAAATATTACCTGTTGGGTGTAACAAGTACAAGATGGCACCTACTTATGTTATAATTCTTCTCAAACATTACCTGTTGGGTGTAACAAGTACAAGATGGCACCTACTTATGTTATAATTCTTCTCAAACATTACCTGTTGGGTGTAACAAGTACAAGATGGCACCTACTTATGTTATAATTCTTCTCAAATATTACCTGTTGGGTGTAACAAGTACAAGATGGCACCTACTTATGTTATAATTCTTCTCAAATATTACCTGTTGGGTGTAACAAGTACAAGATGGCACCTACTTATGTTATAATTCTTCTCAAATATTACCTGTCAGGTGTAACAAGTACAAGATGGCACCTACTTATGTTATAATTCTTCTCAAATATTACCTGTTGGGTGTAACAAGTACAAGATGGCACCTACTTATGTTATAATTCTTCTCAAATATTACCTGTCAGGTGTAACAAGTACAAGATGGCACCTACTTATGTTATAATTCTTCTCAAATATTACCTGTCAGGTGTAACAAGTACAAGATGGCACCTACTTATGTTATAATTCTTCTCAAATATTACCTGTTGGGTGTAACAAGTACAAGATGGCACCTACTTATGTTATAATTCTTCTCAAACATTACCTGTTGGGTGTAACAAGTACAAGATGGCACCTACTTATGTTATAATTCTTCTCAAACATTACCTGTTGGGTGTAACAAGTACAAGATGGCACCTACTTATGTTATAATTCTTCTCAAATATTACCTGTTGGGTGTAACAAGTACAAGATGGCACCTACTTATGTTATAATTCTTCTCAAATATTACCTGTCAGGTGTAACAAGTACAAGATGGCACCTACTTATGTTATAATTCTTCTCAAATATTACCTGTTGGGTGTAACAAGTACAAGATGGCACCTACTTATGTTATAATTCTTCTCAAATATTACCTGTCAGGTGTAACAAGTACAAGATGGCACCTACTTATGTTATAATTCTTCTCAAATATTACCTGTCAGGTGTAACAAGTACAAGATGGCACCTACTTATGTTATAATTCTTCTCAAAGTAGTTTGTTCTGTCCTTCATCTCGTAAAGGTCAAAGTAGGGCTCCACATAAGTGATCTGTATGTAGGCCTGTGGGGGGAACAAGTCATATGTAAATATCTACATCATATATAACAGCTGCATTACACTAACACATCAGGTGAATTATTGTCAAACAAGCTTCTCTCCTCATTCATTATAACTGAACAGATGGATTATCATCTGTGAGCCCATATCTCAATGTACTTGTTTGTTGATAACTCAACTGTCTTTATTACAGAAGATGTGCTGTATAAAAATACTAAATAAAAAAATAAGAACAAAAAAATCCAAAATCAAATCAATGTAAATACAGTTTCTCTTTTTGGTATCATAAGAATAATATTTATAGTATAATGATATCATTAAAAAAGGAGCAGTAAGCTGCAGCTGTGGTGGATAATATTTATAGTATAATGATAACTAATCTCAGTAAGCTGCAGCTATGGTGGATAATAAGATGCCACGATATTTATATTTTAGCCTTATTTAATCATTATTTACCTTCATTTTGTGTCTCGCAACCCTCTGACTCGGCAGAAACAAGCACTTACAACGTTGCGTCATGAAATGAGCATCATTGATTGGCGCAACTAAATTTACGCAACCAATCAAAATAACGTTATAGATTGGTTGCATTCGAAAAGCGGATTCCACTAGTGCAATCCAGGCATGTTTATGCCATGGTCTAATCTGGCCATGTTTTTGTGGATACGCACAGCTATCATGGCATAATATTTATAGTACAATGATAAATAATGTCAGTAAGCCGCCGTGGCCGTACCTTCTCTGGGTTGAGCTTCTCGCGCTCCACAGTGTTTGAGTCCTTGACCATCTCCAGCACCTCCTCCCCAAACCGCTCCAGGTAGAAGCTCTGTAGGACACAATGTGTTCAACCATTAGTCCATTGGTTTGTGAGAGAAAGACATTTGAAGAGCAGACAGTGGAATAATGGTATCGGATTTAATTAATTAAGACAGCAAACTGAATCACAGAGAACTTTTTAGAAATGAACAATGACAAGAAGTCAATTACAAGAACTATAATCCTATATTTTAATAAAACTTTATGATGTAAGATCGAAATATCTGTAGGAAATAGATCTCTCAGGAAGACCTGCCTAGGCAGAGAGTATGTATCCAATTTCGGAATGTTATTGTCTTTTCTGAATAAAATGCAATATATTTATATTTGGTCAAAACAGTTCCATGGAATAGGACATAAGTTCTACAGAGTAGATCAGTTTTGTCTGATAATACATTGGGATGTAAAACTCTACAAAATTGTCTAACCTCGAGTCTGTGTGATATCTCGGGTAGTTTGGTGATGGCCGGCTCCTTGTAGATGAACTCCTCACCGTCCAGGTCCCCAAATGAACTGCCGTAAAACCCGACCCTGAAATAGGTCCCGAACACACGCTTGCCTTCCTGTACACGGGGATGAATAAACAGAGAAAGGTTTGTTTTTTAAAATAATATTTTATTTAATTAGGAAGTACAGACAGTAACATGGTCATCAAAGTTGACGTTTTTCAAACACATATTGCAATACACATATTGCAAAGCCTTTGTCATGAAGTGTATTCATGCTAAACAAAAGAAGTGGACACTAGAGTATACTGTTACTCATACATGACATTCGTTAATGTTACTCTTAAGTGAAAAATATCATAAATGCTATGAATGAATAAATATGTTTTTCAATTGTTATGGCCCGCCTGGAAGTCCTGTTCACAGAGGGTGCCAACCATGTTTCTGTATGATGTTTTATAGAAATAAAAACGATTATACATAGCTCCAGCTGTACTGACCTGTCTGGTGACATTGGTGAAGGCGTCCTGTAGTTTGCCGTGTATAGCAGCCAGCTTCTTGTAGTCCCGGTTAGCCTCGTGTATAGGGATGAGCACTTTGTATACGTTATTCACGGCTTCAAACATGCCCGCCTACAATACACACAGAATTAGTCAAGGCTATAGAACATTCCCCTGTCACACATGCCCACTTAGTTGTGGACTGGCCGGAAGATCGACCCGCTTACGCGAATAAAGGATCTAAGCCCAATTCTGTATCTTGATTTTGTCTGAATAAAAATTCTTATATAAATATATGCCCACCTACAACAGCCATGGCAACAGTTTAACATTTTATACAGGAATGTGCATCTAAAAACTCCAGACCCATTTGAGTTATTTTTCTCTAATGAAGGCATCAGGGGTAAGTAATTGTTGTACATAGGTAATATATGATGTATTCAACATAAATATATTCACATTTTATAACAATAACAATTTTTTTTTTCAAGATGTAGAATGATTATTCAGGTTTGTCAACAAATCCATCCTGAGATCTCGAAACATCTAAAATTACATTGGATCTCTTACCTTCTTCAGTTCTTCTTTACTTATGTAAATATCCACTATTTCTGGTTCTAATAAACATGATATTACAACTATAGTACTAAAGATGTTTGGTTTTTCTTTGCTTCTTGCGACAATAACCATTTTTTAACTTTTACTCTTGTGAGTGCCTCAGTGTATGATGTGAGAGGGTCTGGTGAAGGTGTACAGTAAGAAACTCTTAGAAGATTATTAGATTCCAACAGAATTCAAGGCCCATAATGATGATTCTCCAGGCCTTCAACCAAAATGCCAATTTTCCAGGCTTTACCAGGGCTAGAATTTATTACTCGTAATTGAAGGCTGTGTGGATATGTCATGTCAGACACGTAGGGATTGTGTGGGTGCTCACCCCACCACCAGGAGCACCTCAGCTCTTCTATTAATAAACACTCATCCTTGAGAGACAACAGAGTTGACGCTTACTATCTCAGGGATATACCAAATATACCAACCTATTCTTCATAATAATCTGTGTATTACATGCGGAAGGATATATCACTGGTGGAGAACCCGGGTCACGCTTATTATCTCAGGGATATACCAACCTATTCTTCATAATAATCTGTGTATTACATGCTGAAGGATATATCATTGGTGGAGAACCCGGGTGACTCTTACTTTCTCAGGGATATATCAGAGTGTGACTTACCATGTTGAAGGAGCTGGCGGCCTGCTCCAGTAGACCTATGAGTCCACTCTCAGTAAAGTACTTGCCAGTGCAGATGCCCTCCTCGTCTGGTGAGACCACATCGTCAGAGACAGCGCTCTCTTCCAGTACGTTGGTGGTGATATGCTGCAATGACATGTGGTAGGGTGACATGATGATGGCTCCTATTACACATGCGCAGTTCATAAGGTGCTGATCACACTAACTGCACATGCAATCAGTTCAGGCTTCCACAGTTACATGTGACCTAACTCAAGACTCCTTGCAGCGTAACATACAAATGGGGTCATCTATCCATATTGCTAAACAAGTTAGTTTTTTAATATCAAATATTATGATCTTTCCAGTGTGTAATAAATAACAAATGGCACTGTTTGAACTGAGAACTGTTGGGATCAGTGCAGTTGTATCAATCCCTCCATCCTGCCACTATAATAATATCCTCATCAATAATCCAGGCTTACACTAGTAAGCCTTACATGTTTTCAGCAATAAACAATAAACAGAAAATAAGGTAAACACTACAGGTGGCTAGTGGTATAAAAGCTTAGTCCATCATGTTGTATGTAAGTAATACAACACTACAGGTGGCTAGTGGTATAAAAGCTTAGTCCATCATGTTGTATGTAAGTAATACAACACTACAGGTGGCTAGTGGTATAAAAGCTTAGTTCATCATGTTGTATGTAAGTAATACAACACTACAGGTGGCTAGTGGTATAAAATGTTGCTGTAAGACATATTCTCACCTGGAATGTGACGCAGCCCACAGGGAGGTGCGGTCGGTCCTCCAGCATGTTCAGGTACTCCGCCACAAGGCCCGCCGCGTGGATCAGGCACTGAGCAGCCTCCGCGTGGTTAGCGCGCTGTCATCAACAGGAGAAAACATTGTTATACTGGTTTATTGCACATTTTTATACTGGTTTATTGCACACTACACACATACAGTGCAACATGATCAAATATACACCTCTACATGATAACCCTGTATCTGGTGCAGTAGCCCTGCTGGCTTTATAGTTTGAACATTCCAGTCCCCACTTGTACAATAGATATCTCTACCATAGCAATACTTACTTCACTTTAAACTATTTGTTTTAACTTGGACACTTGTCCATAATAACCATATCCAGCCAGATATTATGAATAGAATAATTAATAGATATTTTCCACTTTGATTCCTAAACTTATAACTTAACGCTTAGCTTCATGCTTGAGACATAAAGTAATCGAGTATAATTTTGTTTCTTAAATATCCTATTTGTTTATTTTGAAAAAAATATTTCAAGGACATGTACAGCAATTTCAGCCCCAATTAGCTTGTGTTTATATCAGTTGTACTCGACTAATGCCGAGGAGTATCTCTCTACGTCATACAGTGAGATCCATATTAACGTCCACCATACAGAATGTTAGTGTTATCATTAGTTTGGCCATAACCAGGCTTGACCTTGCTTGAGTTGACCTTGAGAAGTCAGAGGACGTGTAACCATGTGACGTAAGCATGAGAGTGAGAGGCTGTATGTACCAGGCTGTATGTACCAGGCTGCATGGACGGCCTTTGTCTCCAATTCCACAACTTGCAACCCCTACTTCCAATTCATCTCTTAGTGTTTAGGGATTCTTCATTTTAATCTCAATAATTTAAAATATCTAAAAGCAAAGTACTGTAAAAGTAGTTATTTTTGTGCTGTATTTATTTTAATGATTTTCGCACACACCCTTCGCACGTATTATCGGAAAATATGTGAAGAAAGCCAATGCACACAAATTTAGCAGCAACAAACCCTCGAACTGTCTCGAACTGTTTCAAATACCTTTGCTGGAAGTGTGAGGTTGTGGAATAGGTTTAGTGGAATTGGAAGGCCTTGACCTGACTGCAGCAGCTTGGGCCAGCACCAACAGTACATGTCACATCAGCAGCATGGAGGCCATGGAGTACCATGCTCTCATAGCATAAGTACACATCAGCAGCATGGAGGCCATGGAGTACCATGGAGCTCTCATAGCATAAGTACACAAGATTTGTTTGTAATAAGTACAGAAGATTACATTCACAGTTTGCTATGGCAATCAAGAGAAGAGAATTATCTCAGTCAGATTTCAAGCTAAGTTTCTCAGGATAATGAAAAGTGTTGTAAAAAAAAACCTTTATGATAATAAGGAAATATAAACCACAGAATTTCAATTTAAATGCTTAAACAGAAACTTTTCAAAGGAGCAATTTCTTTTTTTTTGAAGCAACAAAACAAATCTTAACAAATCTTGGAGATTTGAGAGTAGCTCATTCCTTGCAAGGCAAGACAAGACAGAATTCTCTTAATATCTGTCTGATCTACAACAGTCAACAAGAAATCTTAAGTCTCTCCAGTTTTAACTTCATCTCTGAGATTTGTACCATTTTCCTGGTGACCGGGCGACCGTCGGGGCGCTGTAGTCGGCGATCAGGTCTTGGCTAGGGAATAAAATATCCTCAATTTGTCAGAAATAATATTTTATAATTGAAAGTAAAACCATGAGGTGGTTTCACTGGACCTGAGCTGTGGAATATGTTATCTTTACTTTGTCTCATTTACTTTCCTTCTGTTAATGTAATTATCAGCCTCTGGAAGAGCTATGGCTGCCATAGAAGAGGGCCGCTACCTTTTCCCAGTAAAATTGTTACTGTTAATGTTATTTGTACTAATATTGGAAGTAAAGAATATAGAGTTTGTGAGAAAGCAACAAGAGACGTGTGAGGGACGTGTGGCGTACTGTAGTCAGACAAGATGGCGTGTTACAGCACCAGGCCATACATTGTTATTATACAAGTTATTCAGTTTACCAGCAATCACCGCAGTGAAAGCTGGCAAAATAAATGGACAGAGTAGAAGAGGGACTGTTACTGTGTGAGAACCATCCAGAGCTGTTACAGCAGTAATGAGACGTTACAATAAGCCCGCAGTGAGCTGCCCCCCCACGGTGTCAGCACTGTCAGTGGTAGAGTAGTGCAGACCACCATACATAGCACGTGAATAGTGAGTGAGTCAGCACTAGTACAGAGTGGGGCCACCATGAGTCAGCACTAGTACATAGTGGGGCCACCATGAGTCAGCACTAGTACAGAGTGGGGCCACCATGAGTCAGCACTAGTACAGGGCCACCATGAGTCAGCACTAGTACAGGGCCCACTAGTACAGAGTGGGGCCACCATGAGTCAGCACTAGTACAGAGTGGGGCCACCATGAGTCAGCACTAGTACAGAGTGGGGCCACCATGAGTCAGCACTAGTACAGGGCCACCATGAGTCAGCACTAGTACAGAGTGGGGCCACCATGAGTCAGCACTAGTACAGAGTGGGGCCACCATGAGTCAGCACTAGTACAGGGCCACCATGAGTCAGCACTAGTACAGGGCCCACTAGTACAGAGTGGGGCCACCATGAGTCAGCACTAGTACAGAGTGGGGCCACCATGAGTCAGCACTAGTACAGAGTGGGGCCACCATGAGTCAGCACTAGTACAGGGCCACCATGAGTCAGCACTAGTACAGGGCCCACTAGTACATAGTGGGGCCACCATGAGTCAGCACTAGTACAGAGTGGGGCCACCATGAGTCAGCACTAGTACAGAGTGGGGCCACCATGAGTCAGCACTAGTACAGGGCCACCATGAGTCAGCACTAGTACAGGGCCCACTAGTACAGAGTGGGGCCACCATGAGTCAGCACTAGTACAGAGTGGGGCCACCATGAGTCAGCACTAGTACAGAGTGGGGCCACCATGAGTCAGCACTAGTACAGAGTGGGGCCACCATGAGTCAGCACTAGTACAGGGCCACCATGAGTCAGCACTAGTACAGGGCCACCATGAGTCAGCACTAGTACAGGGCCACCATGAGTCAGCACTAGTACAGGGCCACCATGAGTCAGCACTAGTACAGGGCCACCATGAGTCAGCACTAGTACAGGGCCACCATGAGTCAGCACTAGTACAGAGTGGGGCCACCATGAGTCAGCACTAGTACAGAGTGGGGCCACCATGAGTCAGCACTAGTACAGGGCCCACTAGTACAGAGTGGGGCCACCATGAGTCAGCACTAGTACAGAGTGGGGCCACCATGAGTCAGCACTAGTACAGGGCCCACTAGTACAGAGTGGGGCCACCATGAGTCAGCACTAGTACAGAGTGGGGCCACCATGAGTCAGCACTAGTACAGGGCCACCATGAGTCAGCACTAGTACAGAGTGGGGCCACCATGAGTCAGCACTAGTACAGGGCCACCATGAGTCAGCACTAGTACAGAGTGGAGCCACCATGAGTCAGCACTAGTACAGGGCCACCATGAGTCAGCAGTTTTTCTCTTACCCTCCTGCTGCGGCCTGTGGGCGGGTGCTCCTGTACAGGGTGGTTTACAGCTCGTTATTTACACATTTTACATCTCATACAAAGTAGAAACATTGGAAAAAATAACCCAAAACATTAGTCAAGACAAGAAAAAACTTAGTGAAGAAAGACTCTTCAAGTAATGACGCTTGATCATAGCGTAATTGGATGTAATCCAGGTAAAGAGAAAAATAAACTCGCAGTAAAAGACCAAATTTGTAAGTAATCTAGATACGGAAGATGATAGCTAAGAAATTAAATACTATCATAAATAATTTGTTTAAAAAGTTATAGAATATGGCAGATGAAAATAAGGGGGAAAATTACAAAAAATTTGGCCGCTCACGGTTAGATGATCCAATTTATATCACTAATATTATTTTTTAAAAAAAGAAAAAAAAATCTTATTCAAACAATAAAACAATGTTTACCTCACTATGCTTGGCGGCCATGTTCTGTAGCCAGGTGAGGCGGAGGTCGGGCGACGTCTGGTAACCCTTAGCGATACGGTACATGAGGTCAAGCAACATCTCAGGGTCCTCCTGAAACTCCTTCATCTTGACCGTGTCTGACAGGATCATGTGCAGGTTGAACACCAGCTCACGCACCTGACAGGGGGAATATAGAGTGAGTATATTTGCACATAGCCATGAGGTCAGTGGCCTTTTCTAACAATTATGTCATTGAGAGATAAAATGTTAAGATATAACTGCAATAATGTTAAAATATTTCAATGTGACGTAACTATGTTTATTAGGATTATGTATTACAATTAGATGGTCAATTTAAACTTTATTTTATGAAGTGAGAATATCTTAATATATTAAGTTAAATCTTAATTTTGGTATTCAAGTTACTGTGAATATTACCTATGTACAATGAATAACAATATTTTACATTTCCTGTTCATAAGACTGAGGGATATGTTGCTACCTGTTCACACAATAAGACTGAGGGATATGTTGATATGTTGCTACCTGTTCACACAATAAGACTGAGGGATATGTTGATATGTTGCTACCAGTTCAGGTGTTCAGGTAAAAGACTGAGGGATATGTTGATATGTTGCTACCAGTTCAGGTGTTCAGGTAAAAGACTGAGGGGTATGTTGATATGTTGCTACCTGTTCATGTGTTCAGGTAAAAGACTGAGGGGTATGTTGATATGTTGCTACCTGTTCACACAATAAGACTGAGGGATATGTTGATATGTTGCTACCTGTTCAGGGAAGGTTGTTTCCTGCAGTTCCACGTCGGTCTCCGCGTATGTGAGGATGGTCTTGAGGGACTTGCGCAGATATTCCTCATTGAAGTTCTGGTTCTGTCCCACCAGTGATGACAGCGACATGGTCACTTGCATCTTGACACGTGCAAAGTTCTGCAACAAATATAGAACATGGTGAGTGGAGCAGGGGATTTAGCAGTCACTAGCTGTGGGAATACATGAGTGAATACATAGATAGATTGAACCAGGGAGGTATATACAGAGGGAGTAGAAACAGCACACTGCTTGTAGCAGCAGATGTGTGTCCACTATATGGTGTAGCCACTGCATGCCAGGTGACACTGCAGTGCTGTTGTCAGCTCTAGTACTACCTATAGCCCAGGTAACTTTGATTGCCGTTTTCCAGCAACAGCATACTACTGACACACTTATAAATAGTCTGCGCTAGTAGTAGTAGTGGCATTACTCCCAACTATTTGGTGGATGTGCATAATCTCCGTTACTACTCCCTCTGTATATACCTCCTTGATTGAACAATAAATGAATGACAGATGTCATATGACATTTTTAACACACAAATTCTGTACTAATTATATTGAAGTATATAATCTAGTAACTGATGGGGGTGGCCAAGTGGTCTAAAGCGCTGGGCTGGCCCAGTGGCATAAGCATATTTGAACCCGCAGTTTCACCTCCTCCCCCCAGGTACTAGTGGAAGACCACAAGTGAGGTAATCTAGTCCTGGTAAAGTATCACCTCCTCCCCCCAGGTACTAGAGGAAGACCACCAGTGAGGTAATCTAGTCCTGGTAAAACAACGTAAAAAAGATAAATCACATTGATGTGTACAAGTGTGGTTTACTCACGTTGCCGATCTCGTAGTTGTGCCTCATGAGGAGGTAGAGTGAGGCACTGGCCTGGGCGCGGGTGCAGGAGATGGGGGAGCTGCAGTGCCTCAATAGCCGCAGACACAGGTCTGCACACAGCTCGGTCTCCTCCTCAAATAGCAGCTCCGGGAACTACAACAAGTACGCACAGATTACATCACATTGTGAGACATGTATGTGCATTGTATGAGTATGTTAATGTCTTTGTGTGCATAATGTCAGAACAGGAGAGTCTTGGCATTTATTATTAATATTGATATTGACAGCAACATTATGTAGTAGATTTCATTCACTTTTGCTAGAAGACACAATTCTATTCCAAACTGTAATACAACACAACTCAGACTGCTTTAGACTATCCTGGATCTTATTGTAGGAACATACTGTGTAATTTACATGCACAGGAAGTCCTTTATATAGTTTAGGTACAACTAGATATTATGTATAACCAAATTATGTAAAATTTATCTCTGAGTATCATGAGAACGGCCGGAAGACCTGGGTATAAATCCTGAATGGTACCCAGAGGCCTGTCGACCTGTTCATCAATGTTGTAACCAGTAGATGAATAAAAGATTGCTCTATTCTATTCTATTCTATTCTATTCTATGTAACCAAGAGATTTTTTTCTGAACTATCTTATGACAAAATAAAGAATTGTCTTATCTGCAGCACCCGGTGCAGTTCCTACCTTGGCCACGAGGCTGCGCTGAGTAGCGAATATGCTCTGGAGTACGGCTGCACTCTGGTTGATGGCCAGACTGTGCAGCAGCACACGCAGCACCGGCGCTAGCAGACCCTGGAAACTGTCCGCTGAACTAATCACCTGAGCACGGGGGGAAATATTAGACATTATGTAGAGCTACCATACAGACTTATACTTTAACAGTTAGAATTAACTAATCACCTGTAGCGGGGGGGGATATTAGACATTATATAGAGCTACCTTACAGACTTATACTTTAACAGTTAGAATAACAATCATTACAACTGAACTAATGACCTGAGCACAGGGGGGGGGGGGGGAAATATTAGAGACATGAATAGCTACCATACTTTAACAGTTAGAATAACAATTATTACAACTTCATATTTCAGTGTCGGCAGAAGCTTCACAAGGTCAGGAAGAATGTATATAAATTATTTCCCAAGATTATCTGGGACAATAGTCTGAAATGATTTGAATATTAGTTATATTTTAAATAACGATCGTATGTTATTAACACAGGCAGGTAAATGGAAATATATATTTATTTGTTTTTGAAATGGAAATATTAGTTTAAGTTCAGTCTTCTTCATATGATAATTTGTAATTGTGAATAGTCCTCTCTAACAGGCATGTATGTGATTCTTCCTTGTGTAAAACATTACACATATGTGATGTGCTACACACACATACAACAAGTGACCACCCACTATAGCCATATACACCAACAAGTGAGCACCCACCCCGACTATAAGCTCCAGTGTGTCCAGTACAATCATGGTGACCTCTGCGGCCAGACTGCCCTCCGTGTGTGCGTCCGCGTCTATGTGACTCTGTCTCCGCCTGTAACACAACACAGTAAGTCTTTAACATCCAAGAAATAATAGTTTTGAAATGATTGATTAATAAACATGAATGGCTACAACTCTACTTTGATTTGCTAATCTTTGTCGCATTTTTTTTCTCTTAAACATATTTTATTTCGAGAGACAATCACACAAGTGATATGTTTCATGCTTTTTGAAAACAAATTATGTAATAATAACAAATCGGATATCTCATTTGAAAACTATCACTCCTCCTTAAGGGTTGAGACCTCACACTCCAGGGGGTACTACATTTAGTAAAATTATCTACTCAGAGTCGCTACTGAGCATTACTTAAATGAGAACCCCTTGTCTATAAGACTGTGTGGGCCAACACTGACTGAGCCGCAGGTCTAACTCACCCATCAGTGGCCGTCTGTCTCCACTGTGTCTGGTCCTTGCGCCACCGCAGCCGTGCAAGACTATCAGCACTCGGGGACGGAGGCCCTTTCTCTGCCGCTGTACAGGCAGACAAACAATGCAGATGAATGAATGGGCAAATATAGAATAAATGAATGAATGAATGAATGGACAAATATAGAATGAATGAATGAATGGACAAATATAGAATGAATGAATAAATGAATGTACACAGACTAGATGCCAACATGAAGTGTACAACCTGTTTTGTAATCTGTAGTCTCTTAGCAAAATAAACCATCCATTATTATTATCATTATTATTATTACTTACCTTGGTAGAGGTTCTGTGAAGTGTTTCTGCGGCGCATCATGAGGTCGCTGCGGGCGGAGCCTGTGCCCAGGATGGCCTCCTCCAGTTTAGACTTCATGTCATAACTCTTCTTTATTGTCTGCGCTGAGGCCAGGGCAGCTGCCTTCTTGCCCTGTATGGGTTAATGTACTCTGTCACTTATTTATTACAATTTCATTATACATGCATTGCTCTGAAAACAAGAGTGATTTACGCATAGTGCGTATTTCACTAGTGATTTACATGGGGTTGTCCTGGGAACCAATCTGTTTTTTTTTACTAAGATAACCGGTAAAATTAAAATTTATGACCCGATTTGTTTCTATATTCATGATTGAAAGCATGTATAATAAACTTGTTAACCAACTCATTGGTTTTACTCGCTTAGAATATTGCTATGCAACTCGTGCAATATTCACACTCCTTCAACCAACTCGTTAGTTAACTTGTATATACAAAATGTCACTTATTTATTGTCATTATACAAAATGTCAGATCTATATTCTAATATTATCCATAATATGAGTTTTCATAATATGAGTTTCCATAATCCATAATATGAGTTTTTTTTTTTTTAAAGAAATAATTAAATAGTCCAATAAGTAACATTTTCACGTTCACATCAACCTTACATATTACATTCAACCGGCTAGCGGCTAGACCGCTAATAAACACAACAAGACCAAGTATCCAGCAGAATCTGAAAACCTCCCACTACTGGGGAGCACCTGATTCGCTGATATGGCACTAGCCAATAAAAGTATAACAAACAAACAAGTATAGAGAAGATGAAGCCTCACCTTGTACTCAAAGTTGGTGATGGCGAGGTAGAGTACATCTAGGAGTTGGCCGAGGCGCTGGGCAGGCAGCTCCACCCACCACTGCCGCAGCACGCGCTGGTCCATGTTCTTCACCACCCACAGGAAACACATCAACAGGTTGTATGTGGCATCCTGCGTCAGAACTGTCTTCCTGGTCTGTGACAGGAGAAGTAAGAGGTTATTATGGACATGGTATAGTTATATCTACAGTTAGATGTTATTATGGACATGGTATACCATAATTATAGCACATGGCACAATGGAGGGTTTAAACTGATCAAGACATCCTAGCAAGAGACGAACCCCAAGGGTTGAGTCCGTACAATCAAACTATTGGACACTATTTGCTATTTACTACACACTGGAATTATCATAATTTCTTTTTTTTAAAGCAGAACTAACGTGTTTCGCCAGGGTTTGCAGTTCAGATCAACTGAACTGCACCTTTCAAACTAAATAAAAGGGAATTGACATGGGCAAGTAGATATTAAGCAATAACTCTGGCTGTAATACCAGTAACTACTAGACTAGTAACATGAAGCATGAACCCACCCGCATGGAAGGGTCAAAGTCATCCACAGGGCTGGAGGGTTGTGCCTGCTGTGCCCCCTGTGGGACCCCATACACACTAGAAGTAGCGATGGCCATGGCCACATTCTGACTGATGCCCTGTATGTCTGCGCCGCCGCTGTCCCCCGCCCCCAGCGTGCTGCTGCGGGGCCGCACCTCCACCGCAGGGTCATACAGCTGGGTCAGTACATCCATGATGACGCTGATGAGCGGGAGGTAGAGCACGGCCACGCGGGACCGGCAGTCCAACTCACAGTAGCGGGGATCCACATCATGGCTATCCATCAGGTTACGCAGGATGTTGATGGACTTGGAATGTAGACTGGCGCTCCTGCAGGCAGAGGTTGGTATTACACTTATTGATCACTAGTACAATTATTATTATCCTGCAGGCAGAGGTACTTACACTTACTGATGTAATCACTCTTGATGGCAGAGGTTGGTATTATGTAATATCTAGTACTTATTACACTACACTTATTGATGTAATCCCTAGTACAATTATTATTATCATCAATAATCTATTTCAGCAGATGTTTAAACAGTGTAATTCCAAATATATACTTTATATTAAGATATACTTTTTTATTTTCAATTTGGAAAGTAACTAAACTTTAAATTGTCTTATGGAACCAAGTTCAGAGCGGGTGGAAAATGTAGAACGATTTTGGAGGCGGAGTGATACAACACGAAGCCGAAGCTAATGGAAAACAAATTCTACATTTCCTTTGCCCGCATAGAACGAGTACCATAAGTTCATTAGTATATGTACCCTCTTCTTCCTTTAGATGTGATGTCATAAAACAAGTCCCTACCCTAGTTCTACATCAGTTCACAGATATGGAACTCCTGGTTATAGAATGCACATAAAATAATAGTAGATAAGTTGTATGTATCTCTAGGCAACTCATCCTAGGTAACCAGAACAAGACAAATGTACTCACGGTGTCTCCAGTGCCATGACCAGCTCCGAGAGGACAAGTCCCACCAGGAAGTGTTGTGTCCTGTAGTCGTTGGACAGCTCAGTGAAGAGTCCGCGGTCCAACACGGTGCTGGTGGAGGTGAAGGAGGCTTGGGAGGTGGAGCTGGCGATGGAGGGGCAGGGGGAGGAGGGTGCGGACGGGGTGAGTGGGGTGCCAAACGGTAGGTTGAGGGTGACAAAGTGTTCATGGCTGCACACGATGCGCAACATGTCTGTCTTGAGGAGCAGTAGAGAAGTGGCGTCCTGCAGACCGTTGATCTTGTTACACACCTGCAGTACAATATACACATCATCATTATTATTGTTGTTGTTGTTTTGTCATTCATTAGTCAATATTACCTGACTAATGATATATAACCACATATCTAGCCTGTAAAGCTAATGCACCAGAAAGGGACAGCGATAACCCTTGTTTACCCTTGATTTTTACTTTCACTTTATTTTTTAACCTTGCTTTTACTTTACTTTGTAATTACATTATACTGTTGTGTAGCAGGCAGGTCCAATATTAGACACTGTCTATATTTAGCTAGAAATATATGTACAAATGATAGGGATAGTGAAGTAAAACAAAATTTAAGGGATATTCAGAAGAGCTGTAACTGTCACAGAGATTATTCCTCTTTCCATGTTTCTCTATTCTACATTGTATGACAATTGTAGTAAATGTGATATGGAAATAAATATCTATTATTATTATATACAAAGGTTATGGCTGGAAAACCTGCAACCCTCCCAGAAGCCTCTCCACCTCTTTGCCAAACTGTATGTAACTTTTGACAAATGAAAATATTCTATTCTATTCTATTCTAAATTGGCTTTAAAATGTTTATATTATTAAAGGCATAAATTATAAATCTTTAAACCATTTTAAAACATTTCAGATCTAGTTATACACTGGCGGACCAATGACCAGCCCTCCATGTGCTGCACCCAGGGTTATTATTACTCACAGCCTTGCAGTAGTTCCTCAGTAGCTGGAAGACCAGGCCGCGGTCCATGAACGTGAGGCAGTCCCGCAGGAAGAAGGCCAGGCTTGTGTTCAGGCTCTTGATCAGGCGCACATCCTGCAATAAGAGGTTTATACATGAATCTTTATTTAGACTTGTGTTACTTAAATCATAATATTAATATTAATATTGATATACCTATGCGGAAAAAGGCGTTCTTTGTTACTGCTGAAACAGGTTATTAATATCACTCAGATAAACATAGAATGTTCCCCGTAAGCTAGCAATGAAACTTGAACAGACACAGAAATATGTCCACAAGGTGCTTGTCTGCAATATCTTAATAACCGAGATACAGAAACATCTCACCTTGAGGTACCTGTCTACAATATCCTTGCTGTATAGTAAACATCTCACCTTGAGGTACCTGTCTACAATATCCTTGCTGTATAGTAAACATCTCACCTTGAGGTACCTGTCTACAATATCCTTGCTGTATAGTAAACATCTCACCTTGAGGTACCTGTCTACAATATCCTTGCTCTATAGTAAACATCTCACCTTGAGGTACCTATCTACAATATCCTTGCTGTATAGTAAACATCTCACCTTGAGGTACCTATCTACAATATCCTTGCTGTATAGTAAACATCTCACCTTGAGGTACCTATCTACAATATCCTTGCTGTATAGTAAACATCTCACCTTGAGGTACCTATCTACAATATCCTTGCTGTATAGTAAACATCTCACCTTGAGGTACCTATCTACAATATCCTTGCTGTATAGTAAACATCTCACCTTGAGGTACCTATCTACAATATCCTTGCTGTATAGTAAACATCTCACCTTGAGGTACCTGTCTACAATATCCTTGCTGTATAGTAAACATCTCACCTTGAGGTACCTATCTACAATATCCTTGCTGTATAGTAAACATCTCACCTTGAGGTACCTATCTACAATATCCTTGCTGTATAGTAAACATCTCACCTTGAGGTACCTATCTACAATATCCTTGCTGTATAGTAAACATCTCACCTTGAGGTACCTATCTACAATATCCTTGCTGTATAGTAAACATCTCACCTTGAGGTACCTGTCTACAATATCCTTGCTGTATAGTAAACATCTCACCTTGAGGTACCTGTCTACAATATCCTTGCTCTATAGTAAACATCTCACCTTGAGGTACCTATCTACAATATCCTTGCTGTATAGTAAACATCTCACCTTGAGGTACCTATCTACAATATCCTTGCTGTATAGTAAACATCTCACCTTGAGGTACCTGTCTACAATATCCTTGCTCTATAGTAAACATCTCACCTTGAGGTACCTATCTACAATATCCTTGCTGTATAGTAAACATCTCACCTTGAGGTACCTATCTACAATATCCTTGCTGTATAGTAAACATCTCACCTTGAGGTACCTATCTACAATATCCTTGCTGTATAGTAAACATCTCACCTTGAGGTACCTATCTACAATATCCTTGCTGTATAGTAAACATCTCACCTTGAGGTACCTATCTACAATATCCTTGCTGTATAGTAAACATCTCACCTTGAGGTACCTGTCTACAATATCCTTGCTGTATAGTAAACATCTCACCTTGAGGTACCTGTCTACAATATCCTTGCTGTATAGTAAACATCTCACCTTGAGGTACCTATCTACAATATCCTTGCTGTATAGTAAACATCTCACCTTGAGGTACCTGTCTACAATATCCTTGCTGTATAGTAAACATCTCACCTTGAGGTACCTGTCTACAATATCCTTGCTGTATAGTAAACATCTCACCTTGAGGTACCTATCCACAATATCCTTGCTGTATAGTAAACATCTCACCTTGAGGTACCTGTCTACAATATCCTTGCTGTATAGTAAACATCTCACCTTGAGGTACCTATCTACAATATCCTTGCTGTATAGTAAACATCTCACCTTGAGGTACCTATCTACAATATCCTTGCTGTATAGTAAACATCTCACCTTGAGGTACCTATCTACAATATCCTTGCTGTATTGTAAACATCTCACCTTGAGGTACCTGTCTACAATATCCTTGCTGTATAGTAAACATCTCACCTTGAGGTACCTGTCTACAATATCCTTGCTGTATAGTAAACATCTCACCTTGAGGTACCTGTCTACAATATCCTTGCTGTATAGTAAACATCTCACCTTGAGGTACCTATCTACAATATCCTTGCTGTATAGTAAACATCTCACCTTGAGGTACCTATCTACAATATCCTTGCTGTATAGTAAACATCTCACCTTGAGGTACCTATCTACAATATCCTTGCTCTATAGTAAACATCTCACCTTGAGGTACCTATCTACAATATCCTTGCTGTATAGTAAACATCTCACCTTGAGGTACCTATCTACAATATCCTTGCTGTATAGTAAACATCTCACCTTGAGGTACCTGTCTACAATATCCTTGCTCTATAGTAAACATCTCACCTTGAGGTACCTATCTACAATATCCTTGCTGTATAGTAAACATCTCACCTTGAGGTACCTATCTACAATATCCTTGCTGTATAGTAAACATCTCACCTTGAGGTACCTATCTACAATATCCTTGCTGTATAGTAAACATCTCACCTTGAGGTACCTATCTACAATATCCTTGCTGTATAGTAAACATCTCACCTTGAGGTACCTATCTACAATATCCTTGCTGTATAGTAAACATCTCACCTTGAGGTACCTGTCTACAATATCCTTGCTGTATAGTAAACATCTCACCTTGAGGTACCTGTCTACAATATCCTTGCTGTATAGTAAACATCTCACCTTGAGGTACCTATCTACAATATCCTTGCTGTATAGTAAACATCTCACCTTGAGGTACCTGTCTACAATATCCTTGCTGTATAGTAAACATCTCACCTTGAGGTACCTGTCTACAATATCCTTGCTGTATAGTAAACATCTCACCTTGAGGTACCTATCCACAATATCCTTGCTGTATAGTAAACATCTCACCTTGAGGTACCTGTCTACAATATCCTTGCTGTATAGTAAACATCTCACCTTGAGGTACCTATCTACAATATCCTTGCTGTATAGTAAACATCTCACCTTGAGGTACCTATCTACAATATCCTTGCTGTATAGTAAACATCTCACCTTGAGGTACCTATCTACAATATCCTTGCTGTATAGTAAACATCTCACCTTGAGGTACCTATCTACAATATCCTTGCTGTATAGTAAACATCTCACCTTGAGGTACCTATCTACAATATCCTTGCTGTATAGTAAACATCTCACCTTGAGGTACCTGTCTACAATATCCTTGCTGTATAGTAAACATCTCACCTTGAGGTACCTATCTACAATATCCTTGCTGTATAGTAAACATCTCACCTTGAGGTACCTATCTACAATATCCTTGCTCTATAGTAAACATCTCACCTTGAGGTACCTATCTACAATATCCTTGCTGTATAGTAAACATCTCACCTTGAGGTACCTGTCTACAATATCCTTGCTGTATAGTAAACATCTCACCTTGAGGTACCTATCTACAATATCCTTGCTGTATAGTAAACATCTCACCTTGAGGTACCTATCTACAATATCCTTGCTGTATAGTAAACATCTCACCTTGAGGTACCTGTCTACAATATCCTTGCTGTATAGTAAACATCTCACCTTGAGGTACCTGTCTACAATATCCTTGCTGTATAGTAAACATCTCACCTTGAGGTACCTATCTACAATATCCTTGCTGTATAGTAAACATCTCACCTTGAGGTACCTGTCTACAATATCCTTGCTCTATAGTAAACATCTCACCTTGAGGTACCTGTCTACAATATCCTTGCTGTATAGTAAACATCTCACCTTGAGGTACCTATCTACAATATCCTTGCTGTATAGTAAACATCTCACCTTGAGGTACCTATCTACAATATCCTTGCTGTATAGTAAACATCTCACCTTGAGGTACCTATCTACAATATCCTTGCTGTATAGTAAACATCTCACCTTGAGGTACCTGTCTACAATATCCTTGCTCTATAGTAAACATCTCACCTTGAGGTACCTGTCTACAATATCCTTGCTGTATTGTAAACATCTCACCTTGAGGTACCTATCTACAATATCCTTGCTGTATAGTAAACATCTCACCTTGAGGTACCTGTCTACAATATCCTTGCTGTATAGTAAACATCTCACCTTGAGGTACCTATCTACAATATCCTTGCTGTATAGTAAACATCTCACCTTGAGGTACCTGTCTACAATATCCTTGCTCTATAGTAAACATCTCACCTTGAGGTACCTGTCTACAATATCCTTGCTGTATAGTAAACATCTCACCTTGAGGTACCTATCTACAATATCCTTGCTGTATAGTAAACATCTCACCTTGAGGTACCTATCTACAATATCCTTGCTGTATAGTAAACATCTCACCTTGAGGTACCTATCTACAATATCCTTGCTGTATAGTAAACATCTCACCTTGAGGTACCTGTCTACAATATCCTTGCTCTATAGTAAACATCTCACCTTGAGGTACCTGTCTACAATATCCTTGCTGTATTGTAAACATCTCACCTTGAGGTACCTATCTACAATATCCTTGCTGTATAGTAAACATCTCACCTTGAGGTACCTATCTACAATATCCTTGCTGTATTGTAAACATCTCACCTTGAGGTACCTATCTACAATATCCTTGCTGTATAGTAAACATCTCACCTTGAGGTACCTGTCTACAATATCCTTGCTGTATAGTAAACATCTCACCTTGAGGTACCTGTCTACAATATCCTTGCTGTATAGTAAACATCTCACCTTGAGGTACCTATCTACAATATCCTTGCTCTATAGTAAACATCTCACCTTGAGGTACCTGTCTACAATATCCTTGCTGTATAGTAAACATCTCACCTTGAGGTACCTATCTACAATATCCTTGCTGTATAGTAAACATCTCACCTTGAGGTACCTATCTACAATATCTTTGCTGATCATCTCTACCAGAGTCTTGATATCATCTGTGAACTGCTCCGGGAAGCGTAGTTTCCTCGGGGCCTCGATCTTGTCCACCCTGGCCAGGTGCTCGCCCATACTCTTCACCTGTAACACAGGCAAACAACATGTTTAACACAAATACAGCTTTAGTACAAGTAAACACAAGGAGGACCTGTTACAAATCTTATTACATACATCTATATATATGTGATTTCAGGGGCTATTCAGGGGTGCTATTTGAAAATTCAAATAGCACATAGGTGCTATTTGAACTGAATATCCACAAGATTGATGGATAGTAAGGTAAAATACTTTTAAAATTGAGTTCTCTTGTTGATTTAGTATGTAATAAATACCTAATAGCACTCTGTTCGGTTTGTAATCGATCTCAACGTTGGGTCAAATCGCATTCCACCCCTTTGGGGTGTTGTGCGATTTGACCCAACGTCTTGATCAATTACAAACTGAATAGAGTATATTAGGTATAATTATCATATCACAAATACAGCCAGGTGTTCCCTGTACAACTTACACAAGGAACACCAACCTTCATAAGAAGCTACTCACCATGAGCTCAAAGAAGAACCAGGCGTTGTTGAGGGCTAACTCCCGCGTGGAGCCGCTCGACACGACCCACTGTAGCACCAGCTCCTCATGCACCAACTATATAGTGGCAAAACACAAAATCAGTCAAAACATTTTTAAAATTTTGTATTAGCCTTATACATTGTATACCAAAGAGCCATCTTGTTTACTGATCAAAGATGACTGAAAATACCAGGTATAGATAGTGTGTTCAATAAATTCATATTAAAAGATGTTATGATATACATGAACTTTGTACAGATGGTTATAATATAGGAGACAGATGGAACCCAACACTTACTTTTCTGTTGTGTATCTTGGGCAGGAAGTGCATGGCTTCTTGGAACCTCAGACTTCCGGTTCTGTCAACTATTTTTGTACCTGAACATGGAAGAACCATTAAGATACAACCTTAGGTAGGCTTCACAGTTAAGAACCCTAGCATTAAGATACAACCTTAGGTAGGCTTCACAGTTAAGAACCCTAGCATTAAGATACAACCTTAGGTAGGCTTCACAGTTAAGAACCCTAGCATTAAGATACAACCTTAGGTAGGCTTCACAGTTAAGAACCCTAGCATTAAGATACAACCTTAGGTAGGCTTCACAGTTTAGAACCCTAGCATTAAGATACAACCTTAGGTAGGCTTCACAGTTAAGAACCCTAGCATTAAGATACAACCTTAGGTAGGCTTCACAGTTAAGAACCCTAGCATTAAGATACAACCTGAGGTAGGCTTCACAGTTAAGAACCCTAGCATTAAGATACAACCTTAGGTAGGCTTCACAGTTAAGAACCCTAGCATTAAGATACAACCTGAGGTAGGCTTCACAGTTAAGAACCCTAGCATTAAGATACAACCTGAGGTAGGCTTCACAGTTAAGAACCCTAGCATTAAGATACAACCTTAGGTAGGCTTCACAGTTTAGTCATTAATGGACTTAACTTCCACAGAGAAAAGGCAAGCTTTCAATTAATTTGAAACAATTTGGACCAAAAGCAAACTTACCCATGAGACTGGCCACTTCAGCATCAGGTGACCCTGGGTTGCTGCCAGGAAGGTCAGGGTCACTGCTGCTACGGTGATGTGTAGCCTTGGCAACCGGCAGTGACATGGGGCGGCCGAGGGTAGCGTAACCACCAGGCTGTGTGGGGACAGCTGCAACAGGGCAACAGTAGATGTTATAACAGCGCTCTAACTGTGGCCGTAATGGTATTAGCCAGATTCCACAGGGCCAAAACACTGAAAAGTATTTCTCAGTGGGAGTATTTTCTTCTTTTTTTTAAAGGATTTTATATATACTTGGGATACAGGATCGCCAAATTGGGTTTTTCATTTGACCCAAGTCCCGCATTACAAAAAACATTGAGTATCAGAAGTTGGTCATTAACTTTCAGACTTAATTAAAGGCAATTAAGGAGGAAGTGATGCACCAATAAGGGTGCAGCGGTGAGGGATGCAAACCCAGCACTTCCCAGCGCTGGATCTGTAGCGCTTTAGATGCACCGCAGCACCACGCTGTGAATACAGGCCAACATAGGAACTACAGTATAGAGTGGAACCTGGCTAACACCTGGGCAGCAGCAAGCCTTACTTACAGCATCACTTACAGTCTTATAGAAGCACCTTACAAGCAGCGCCTGCTTACATCTACAGTAACTTCTACTGTTACTTTAATACAAGTCTTACGTGGGAAGTTGAGGGATTCAAGTCTCCTCTTTGTTGTATTATGAATTGACAAATACAGAATGCAATCAATGTTTAGGCGAGCCTGTGAGACATGAATGCCTTTAGTAAGAGACCTGAGTGTGATACCATGCTGAGGGAGGGGTACAAGGCAGGAAGGTAGGATTTGTACACTTCTAGACAAAACATTAACACAAACACAAGATGTGAATAAGTACATGTGAGGAACAGCAACAATTGGTAACAACATGTTGGGTAGGAACAGCAACACATGGTAACAACACATGTTGGGCAACCAGTGAGGAACAGCAACACATGGTAACAACACATGGTGAAGTACAGCAACACATGTAACAGTAACAACACATGTTGGGTGGACATGTCACGGGGACACGCGCTGACGCCAAATAAAGTAAATGGTGAAGATCAACAACAAGCTACACTTTTGTTGATAAAAATGTGATGAAAATTCAAGTTACTATTTTCAATTGAAACATATCACTATTGTGAAATATCTCGAAATAAAAACTTGTTAAAAAAACTTCCTTTTAATTTATGAAAATAGAAACCACCGATGTTTGACTACTAGTGTTTTATGCTAACCCAATCTATCCTAATTTATACCATAATAAGGTGCAAGATCTGTAAAACTTCCAACATCTCAGGTTACCAGGGCAACAATTATAACTATTGTTGCTTGGATGTCAATCATAGGCAGTTAGTTGCCTGGGAAACCAATCCCTTAATTTAACCCACACTTCACTGAATGTTGGAAGCAGGAATATTTGTGTAATTAATTGACAAAATAAATTGAGTGCTGAAGTCTAAAATATCAAGTTGAGAGATGAGGTGCGTGTTGTGGCACGCTGTATGTAGTATGTGAGTAGCTACTGTCTGGTGGAAATAGTGTTAACTTGTTACATTCTATCCCAGAATCCTCCACTTCAGGCATGGGCAGTGGCTGCAGCAACTCCCCTAGTGGCAAGAAAAGGAAACAGACGGGGTCGTTACTGCAGGGTTTTCCCCAGACAGTGGTACCAGAGTGATGCAGGGTTTTCCCCATAGCCCTAGAGAGTATGATGCAGTTGTTAATGCAGGTGAAGGTTTTTTCTCTAATTTTTGTTGGTTGTTTTTGGATGTTTTACACCCTGACTGCCTAGTCTCACCACCTCACTCTAACACACACTCACGCATAGTCACACTTTCACAACGGGAATATAATAACCTTGGGAGAGAACTATACAAATATGAAGATACAGGGTTCAACAACATCATTTCATAAACTTGGTGTCGCAAACTTATCCACAAACCTTTGAAGTCAAACGCAGCTCAACAATAGAAGCAGCAGTGATTCATACCCAGGCTTGTGTAGTTTATGGAACAATATTGAGGGAACCCCATGGACCCACATCACACTGTGTACATATAACCAGTCACAAGTGACGGCCAGGGTAGCGGAGAACATGGCGCAGAAACTGTACAACTGCACCACGCTGATAAACATATAACCAGTCCCAAGTGTCGGCCAGGATAGCGGAGAACATGGCGCAGAAACTGCACCGCGTTGATAAAACTCCTAATTCAGGAATCAAATAGTGAGTGCAGTAGGCAGGACTGGTGGCATGTGCACAGTATGACACAGACACAGGGAGCTTACAGGGGGTGGACAGCCACCCACGGTACACAGGGTGCAGTGTGGGCAGGCACACACTGCAGGACCATCATACACAGATACACAACACTACGGTGGGAGGAGGCAGGGATACCTACTGGCGGACAGTTGTCTGTAGTAAGGTGTGTAAGGCACCCTGTGTGGACCTCTCACTAACCCAGCTTCACAAACCATAAAGAAAAGCAGACAATGAGGCAGTGACAGACATTGAGGCTGAGTGAGTCTTGTTCTACATACAGCGGCCACTTGTATGCCATTGTGCAGGCGGACGATGGATCGTATCATCCAAGTATGTAACTTATTCAACTATTTATGATGATATTTCAGACATTTAATAGCTCCTGGTAGCTCCATGCACAGAGACATGGCAGCCAATTGTTCCAAGGATTCATTAGTCAATCAAATTTATTTAAAATTTTTTTAAAAAATTAGTAAGCATCATGAATGAGGCAAGGATGATTTCATAAATTTGTGGAATTTTGTCGACAGTCCATCCCATCCTGCACAATGACTCAGCAAGTTCACCGCTGTACGGGGAAGTATAATGAAACTGGCGCAAAACGAGAAGCTGCAAAGAAGCAAATGTAGCAAAGGTACAAAATGTCATGGCTGTGGCTAGAACTACTTTACACCCAATTTACTTGTTACCATGGTTACAGACAGGTGGCACTAGGCCTTCCTCCTGGGTCATACACTCTGGTACAACAGTTCATCACAGGTAGTCATCTCCACACCCTGGAGGTAGTATACTACCCTCTATTAGCACATGGCCTGATGCAGGGTACAAACTGATGGAGACACATCCTAAAAAGGGACCACAAGGGTGTGTGTCCATTTTTTGGACTGTCAAGATCAGTTCTAACCAGAACAGTGCCATTTGCTATTTATTACACACTGGAATTATCAATTATTTTTAAAACAGTAGATCTACCTTGTTTAGCCTTGTTCAGCCTTTCACTGATCATGTGTGTAATAATGCACTGTGCTTGCCCACATCAGGAGCTGTTGTTACATTTAGTTAATATCATGTAAAACTTACAGATCTAACCACAAGAGCCATGGCAGTCAAGGGCTGGACAACATCAAAAGACAAGAATAATAAATAATGAACTTAAAGTAATACAGAGACATGGAGGGTAATTAAGAGCTGGATTACTGTTGTCAGCCTTAGCGGCGTCGGTGGCGCTAGAGTAGCAGAGCATCGACTCGCTGCGGTTACGCTGCAGACACTCGCCGTATGTCGCTGCTGGAGATACATCATCAAATGATGCCCAGAAATTCCCATAACCTGTGAGTTGGGGGGGAGATATGGGCATAGTGTTCACTACCGTATACACAGCAATAAGCAGTAAGTCTCCACAAGGGAGATGTAGAGTGTTTCACTACCGTATACATGGCAATAAGCAGTTAGTCTCCCCATGGGAGATGTAGAGTGTTCACTACCGTATACACAGCAATAAGCAGTAAGTCTCTCCATGGGAGATGTAGAGTGTTCACTACCGTATACACAGCAATAAGCAGTAAGTCTCTCCATGGGAGATGTAGTGTGTTCACTACCGTATACACAGCAATAAGCAGTAAGTCTCTCCATGGGAGATGTAGAGTGTTCACTACCGTATACATGGCAATAAGCAGTAAGTCTCTCCATGGGAGATGTAGAGTGTTCACTACCGTATACACAGCAATAAGCAGTAAGTCTCTCCATGGGAGATGTAGAGTGATTCACTACCGTATACACAGCAATAAGCAGTAAGTCTCCCCATGGGAGATGTAGAGTGTTCACTACCGTATACATGGCAATAAGCAGTTAGTCTCCCCATGGAAGATGTAGAGTGTTCACTACCGTATACACAGCAATAAGCAGTAAGTCTCCCCATGGGAGATGTAGAGTGTTCACTACCGTATACATGGCAATAAGCAGTAAGTCTCCATGAGGGAGATGTAGAGTGATTCACTACCGTATACACAGCAATAAGCAGTAAGTCTCTCCATGGGAGATGTAGAGTGTTCACTACCGTATACACAGCAATAAGCAGTAAGTCTCTCCATGAGGGAGATGTAGAGTGTTTCACTACCGTATACATGGCAATAAGCAGTAAGTCTCTCCATGGGAGATGTAGAGTGATTCACTACCGTATACACAGCAATAAGCAGTAAGTCTCTCCATGGGAGATGTAGAGTGTTCACTACCGTATACACAGCAATAAGCAGTAAGTCTCCCCATGGGAGATGTAGAGTGTTCACTACCGTATACACAGCAATAAGCAGTAAGTCTCTCCATGGGAGATGTAGAGTGATTCACTACCGTATACACAGCAATAAGCAGTAAGTCTCTCCATGGGAGATGTAGAGTGTTCACTACCGTATACACAGCAATAAGCAGTAAGTCTCTCCATGGGAGATGTAGAGTGTTCACTACCGTATACATGGCAATAAGCAGTAAGTCTCTCCATGGGAGATGTAGAGTGTTCACTACCGTATACACAGCAATAAGCAGTAAGTCTCTCCATGGGAGATGTAGAGTGTTCACTACCGTATATACAGCAATAAGCAGTAAGTCTCTCCATGGGAGATGTAGAGTGTTCACTACCGTATATACAGCAATAAGCAGTAAGTCTCTCCATGGGAGATGTAGAGTGTTCACTACCGTATATACAGCAATAAGCAGTAAGTCTCTCCATGGGAGATGTAGAGTGTTCACTACCGTATACATGGCAATAAGCAGTAAGTCTCCCCATGGGAGATGTAGAGTGTTCACTACTGTATACACAGCAATAAGCAGTAAGTCTCTCCATGGGAGATGTAGAGTGTTCACTACCGTATACATGGCAATAAGCAGTAAGTCTCTCCATGGGAGATGTAGAGTGTTCACTACCGTATACACAGCAATAAGCAGTAAGTCTCTCCATGGGTGATGTAGAGTGTTCACTACCGTATACACAGCAATAAGCAGTAAGGCTCCATGAGGGAGATGTAGAGAATGTAAGCATTACCATAAATGTCCTTCTCACCACTCATCCGACCAATAATCACTGGCATTAAAACTTTGTCGCAAATTGTGTTTTGAGGAATATAAACTTGTTTTGGAATAGAATCAATGTTTGGGTTTGATTGCCTCAATAGAAATAAGACATACAGGTTAACTAACCAGTTGGTTGAAGGAGCGTGAATATTGCACGAGTTGTGTAGCAACAAGTGCAATATTCTAAGAGACTGAAACCAACGAGTTAGTTAACAGATTTATTATACATGCTTTCAATCATGAAAATAGAAAAAAAATTTAATCATAAATTTGAATTTTACCGGTAATCATAGTGAAAAAACAGATTGGTTGCCATGATAACGCCACGTAAATCACTAGTGAAATACGCACTATGCGTAAATCACTCTAGATAAGTTGTTTTCAGAGCAATGCGTGTATAATAAAAGTCTAATGTCAGTTTTAGCTGAGGGTGATAGAGCACTTGTGTAGTTGACCAAGCATACCGTAGTGGCCCCTTTATAAGCTGGCACCTGTTTAAAAGTCTATCTTGAATACAGGCCGGGTATTTGGGGCCCATTAAAACAATGAAAGCCTCTCTCAAATATAAGCTGGGGGTCTCAAATATTAGCCGGGTCTGTCTGGTTTTTCTATGTCTAATAACGATTAATGTCAAGAAGTTAATTTCCCTGTGAAATATTAATTTAATTTACGATGGGTATGGCATGGTTTATGCTTAATGGTTATTGACTCATGTATATAATATATAGTTGTACTCTCTAATACTCTTGAAACTGAAAATGCATGCATCATAATACAAGCCTATCTCGAATAGAAGCCTATCTCAATTACAAGCCGGACCAAAAGGGACCTTGAAAGAATTAAAAGCCCAGGCTTATGAACGGACCACTACAGTATAAGCACTGCAAGCTGTGCTAGTGTATTATGTGTGTGAGCCTGCCGCCATCAAGTGTAGCAAACTCCCCCTCAACAGTTGTATGTCATTGTTACATTTACCCAGACTTTCTTATGTCCACCTACAGACATGGCCAAAACTTTACAACTTTCACTGGACAGGTTTCTCCAACATTTCATACAAATTTTTCACCGGACAGTGGTCCTACATGTCTTTAAAAGGCCAAGGATCGCGGTCCAGCAGGTTTCACCATGTATACACGTAATGCCCCACAGACCACAGCACAGTTATTTTGAACTTCATGAACTTTAACAATTTTAACAAAAGGACGGCGTCCACAAAATTATACACAAGGAAACCCAATACCATGGGTCACACCTTGATACAGATATAGCTAGTGCATCCCATTGCAGTAGTGTAGGTAACTAGTCACTTTATACCTCTATATACCGTAACTTGTAATTTAAAAGCCTAGTCTAAGGGACCCTCTGGAAGAGCTGTGGCTGCCACAGAAGAGGACTGACCCATTTCCGATGTATATTATCGTATATTTTTATCATGTACTGTTTTCGGAAATAAACAATATACATACATACATACATGTCACCTGGAGAAGCAATCCACCCACCACCCATGTCCCGGTGGTGTGGAACTACAGTCTGTACCAGGCTTCACTGTGTATCCAAGCATGCAGTGGACCAGGGGCTTTAAAGCTCCACTCTCAGTAAATGTCAAAAATTATAGATTCTCTACTTTTGTTACATTCTTTTCCAACATATCTGACCAATGTGATGGCCTTTCACACAACAGCAGGCCCCTCGTAAACAACACGGCAAATTTCATAACGTTCAGGAAATAATTTTGATGTGTCTCTAACTTCACGTCTAGGGTGAGGAACAATATGTTCAGACCAGCAAGGCTACCACAGCTTGCACTGAAGGTAATAGTTGGAGATTACTGTGGCATTACCGTGATACAAGAGCATGTAAGCAAGGCTTGTATGACACCAGCACACATGAGAGGCAGTACCTTGCCTTCAGACCTTGAGCACAATTTTCAGTTAGATGTAAGAAAGATTCATCAGTTAGATGTTAGAAAGAGTCATCAGTTAGATGTAAGAAAGATTCATCAGTTAGATGTTAGAAAGAGTCATCAGTTAGATGTAAGAAAGATTCATCATTTAGATGTTAGAAAGAGTCATCAGTTAGATGTTAGAAAGAGTCATCAGTTAGATGTAAGAAAGATTCATCAGTTAGATGTTAGAAAGAGTCATCAGTTAGATGTAAGAAAGATTCATCAGTTAGATGTAAGAAAGAGTCATCAGTTAGATGTAAGAAAGATTCATCAGTTAGATGTAAGAAAGATTCATCAGTTAGATGTAAGAAAGATTCATCAGTTAGATGTAAGAAAGAGTCATCAGTTAGATGTAAGAAAGAGTCATCAGTTAGATGTAAGAAAGATTCATCAGTTAGATGTAAGAAAGAGTCATCAGTTAGATGTAAGAAAGAGTCATCAGTTAGATGTAAGAAAGAGTCATCAGTTAGATGTAAGAAAGAGTCATCAGTTAGATGTAAGAAAGATTCATCAGTTAGATGTAAGAAAGATTCATCAGTTAGATGTAAGAAAGAGTCATCAGTTAGATGTTAGAAAGAGTCATCAGTTAGATGTAAGAAAGAGTCATCAGTTAGATGTAAGAAAGAGTCATCAGTTAGATGTTAGAAAGAGTCATCAGTTAGATGTAAGAAAGAGTCATCAGTTAGATGTAAGAAAGAGTCATCAGTTAGATGTTAGAAAGAGTCATCAGTTAGATGTAAGAAAGAGTCATCAGTTAGATGTAAGAAAGAGTCATCAGTTAGATGTTAGAAAGAGTCATCAGTTAGATGTAAGAAAGAGTCATCAGTTAGATGTTAGAAAGAGTCATCAGTTAGATGTAAGAAAGAGTCATCAGTTAGATGTAAGAAGTGGAGAAAGAGTATGTTTGATGACTGAGGGGCATATAAGCCTTAAGCTGGGGTCAGGATTTATTCCTGGTCTTGCCCGCCTCCTAAACAATGGATAAATATCTATCAGTTGGTGAGTACAGCGTAAGGCTTCCTGGCCTACACCACTCTGGCTGGTCCACCATTAATACATAGGTAGAACTAACCTAGTTTCTCCCGTTTTGCGTGTTCTCCACGCGTCGTAAGGCATAGTAAGTGGAGAACATGCAAAACGGGAGAAACATGGTTGGTTCAAGATTTATTTCACTTCTGCCCACTAGATGTATCAAATTTGTAATGTTTCCTACCATTTATATGGTTGAAAAGTTATCAAAATGTAAAATTTGAGTGCCTCAAAAAGGAACTACATTGTTTTGTGTCAAGGTGTGCGTCGTTTACGTAACTATCAATCCACGACGTCTTATCCAATCAAAATGCAGCATTGAGGATGTGAGAATGGATAACCAGACTTGTCTATGCGTGGAGAATGAACTGCCTATGTTAATCCAATGGGCATTCCGTTCTCCACGCTTTCAGAGGTGAAATAAAGTCACTTCTTCACCTGCTATATCACAAGTTTGGGTTTTATCATATAGAATGATATCAGCCTACAGCACATGTAGAGATGTATCGCACATATGCTGATACGCCCACTACTGAAGGTACTTCTCTTGGGTGAATTTTGATTGACAGAGAAAGCATCACGTCACAAGGCACTAGCCAATAGCAGATGCTGTTGTTCTTGAGGTTTGGTTTATGAATACAATATGGCGACGGGCAGACAGTGATCAGATGAAAGTAAAGGTTTTTATCATTGTCTTTGTGATCCAAAATGGGGGACTTGTGATATAAAAACAAAAAACAAACTTGTCATTGATCATTTGAATCTTTCTCGATAGTCTCGAAGTCGATATTTTTCACTCATGACCTTTGGCCACTCAAGGCAAACATCCATTTTGACCTCCTTGTGCACATAGAAACTTCAACCACTTCAATAAGGTTATAATCTACTAACCTAACTATGTGACGTAGATTTGTGATTATTGGAGGAGATACCTGACTCTTTATCTTGTGATGATGATGATATCATCAACATATGCTAATCTATATCCTCTATATAGGCCCGACACCTAGTTATGATATCATCAACATATGCTAATCTATATCCTCTATATAGGCCCGACACCTAGTTATGATATCATCAACATATGCTACTCTATGTCCTCTATATAGGCCTGACACCTAGTTATGATATCATCAACATATGCTAATCTATATCCTCTATATAGGCCCGACACCTAGTTATGATATCATCAACATATGCTACTCTATGTCCTCTATATAGGCCTGACACCTAGTTATGATATCATCAACATATGCTACTCTATGTCCTCTATATAGGCCCGACACCTAGTTATGATATCATCAACATATGCTACTCTATGTCCTCTATATAGGCCCGACACCTAGTTATGATATCATTAACATAATATTATGCTATATACTATATAGGCCTGACACCTAGTGATGATATAAGGGGAGGGTGTATACACATACAGTATAACATCTTTACATATACACAGTATAAAGTCCAGAGACCTTACATATAAACATTTTTAGTCCCTAGACCTTACATATAGACATTATGAGTCCCTAGACCTTACACATACAAAGTATAAAACCAAGTCACATGGAGCAGACTGTAACCTGTGCATCAAGTCACATGGAGCAGACTGTAACCTGTGCACTTCACTGGATCTTATCATGGAAGCAGGTTCTTAGTAGTAGTGAATACTTGGCCTAAGGGTAGAATGGTGAATGAGACATGTATCATGTGCCTACCCATGAGGTGGTGGCGGGGCTTACGGTAGGCCAGGGAGAGACTATTGTAACCCCGCGGTACATAGCCCCACTCCCCAATACTAGCATCTGCAACAAGTGCACAAACGTGCCAAGTACATGTCAATAGGCTTGCCACACAACATAACCATCTTTGTACCAGAATATGTCAGGTTTTAACAATGCCGCGTTTCCTATAACAAAAAGTGTTTGTATGCAACAATACTTCTCACATAACATACAACATACCATCACAAAACAAAATTCTAAATTTTAGATAAACATAATCAGGAATAAAAATTCATGAAAGTAATAACAAAATTGTCTCTTCATAAATTTTCAAGAAGTAATAAGTTTGTAAACATGTTAAAAAATATCAAAATTAAAGTGAGAATGAGTGTAAAAAAGAAGACAATATAAGTTGTATTATCCAGATTTAACTGATCTACATTTACACTAAGTGAGTTGGTGAAATGAAGCAAGTTCAGCGGTGTGTGAGTTACTTCACCCGCGTTGTGCCAGACCTTCAGTGCAGGATTATCCTCGCCTACTTTGGTCGACCACAGTATATAATATATATCAAGTGTAATAATATATATCATTTCTCAGGGCAGAATTACATGTGATATTTATATCACCTGAAGTTAGTCTATGTCAGTTACATCACCTGCGTTCTGCCAGACCTTCAGTGCAGGCAGGTGGGTTATCCTGGTGACTTGCCCGCGGTCCGGTCATTTTATTACTTCTATATCATAGACCAGATTTTGGGAGAGGGGAGGTTTTGAGTTGGGCAAGTGAGTTTTCCTTGCCTAATTTGGTGGAGCACAGTATAATATATATCAAGTATAATATATATATATATATATATATATATATATCATTTCTCTCTAGAAGGTTTTGTCCCTTTCAGCATTACATATTATTGTACTTGTATCTGACCTGAAGAAGACCACCATACCAGGTCAAAACCTAATGTACCAACATATGCCTGAATAAAAAACAGAAGTTTGAGGCTGTGGTGCTATTATTCAATTAATATTATACATATATGTTGAATATATAAATATAGTAAGGCTGCATTAAGTGCTACTGACCTGGTTGTGTGGGTTCAGGGTGGGGCAGGGTACAGGAGTACTGGATGTAGGCGGTCAGCAGGCTGTTCCGCCCGTGCTGGTCGTTCTTCCCCTCTATCATCACGCCAACATTCTTCACCACACTCGCTATCGCCTCAAACGAAGTCTGACCAATGTTCACTGGAAAAGATGTAAATATGTTTGTTAAATCTGTTACTGGTTGTTCCTACAGCTCCATTCTTTGAGACGGCAAGCAAGTTCCGCTAGCGGTAGCGTTGCAACGGGTACTGTTCTCATAATATCAATTCTTGTTTTTACAACTCTTTCTGCTGCCTATATATCTTAATAGCGATATCCCTTTCAAGAGAACTTTTAATTTCAACACATTCTGTCCAAGAAAGGTGATATTTACAACTAGATATGAAGTCTGTAGGAAGGGTAAAAGTGTGAGCGAAATCGGCAGGGATTGCATACAGACCTCCGCCCCCATAGGGTCCCATATTAAAACCCCCAAGTTTACACTCCTGTTTCTACATGAAAACGATGAAAAATTGTTTCGCTCTCAACATATGTGATACTTACCATATCAAACTTGGTGTCAATGAAAGGGATTATTATTTTATTAATGTTTTCTATATTTTTCGGGGGATTAAATCTCAAAAGTTTACTATGGAGCTCTATGGAACATGCACCTAATACCGCTCAAAAGTCAACCCCTGGTTAGCAGCGCCACCTGCAATCACATGACTTTCCATCTCAAAGAATTGGTGGGAGGAGACGTTCAACAGGTGGAGTGATTGTGTATCATCAGAGACAAAGCACATGTTCCTGTGTTCCTACCCATCACAGCATTAATACAAGTTTACACTAATAACATCTAATGGTGAAATACAGGTTACTTAACAAGTTGGTGGAAGTAGCATGTGTAGCCTGGTACTGGTATATGTATGTAACATACCCAACTCTAGATATTACATATACAACATGTATACAACTAAGCACTGGATGACTCACCCACTTGTCCATTAATGATGGGCGGTCTCACTAGTAGAGACAGTAGTTTATCCAGTACCAGGGGCAGGAAGCGTACGATGGGGCCAGGTTTGGCCTGCGCGATGTCACACACAGACTTCTTGAGCTCACCCTCAAAGTTGCCCTCCCCGATACGCCCCGGTATCTTCATCTCCTCAGCCGCATGCACCAGCGACAGAAACCGGTCGAGGTGTTCATCCTGCGGGGAACATTAGATAAACATTAGTTACAGAGGAAGGAAGGGTAGACCATGGGTGATGTCATGGTCTGCCCCAATCTAACAAATAGATCCTATTCTGGAATATCATATCGCATCTTTTTTAGAGGCTCATTAGTTCATAAATCTATTATCCACATAATTAATAGCCTAATCACGACATCAAGGAAGGAAAGGCTCCGTCTTTGGCTTCAAGTGAGGTTATCACGGCCTTCGTTTTTCCTGAATAATTTGTTCAAGGAAGGTAGAAGCGAATCTGTTTAAATTACTGTAATCCGCCCGCTCCCTCTGCTTTGACCGACTTACATTGTATTATTTGGCGACGCAACATTGTTATTTGCGATGCGAATTAAGTGATGGGCGTATAATTAGCGACGCAACTTTGTCGGTATAGAAATGCTCCTTAGCAACATGTCTGCACAGTTTGTCCGCTGTAGCAATGATCCTATAGCTAGGCCTACACAGGATCATTGATACTAGGCATTTGAATTGCTTACTTTATGATTTTGGGGGAACAGGGGAGGGTGGTGAAGGGAGAGGGAGGGAAAGGGGTTGTCATACGGTGATAAACTCCCTAGCAACATGCCTGGGATAGTTTGTCCACTGCTTTCCTGCATGCTGGAGATGAATGGGGAGATGGGGGAAGTTGGAGGAGAATGAGCCGGGTGGGGAACGGGCAGGATGGGAGGGCAAAGAGCCTAGGACAAGGGAGGGGAGGGCTTTTTGCCTCACCTCTGGAAACAACATTTTAAAAAGATCTACCTGTTTCGTCCTTTATTTATTTTTTTTATTCCTTTTAAAGGCCAGATAAGTTTATAAGTTGTACCCATGGGGAAGGGAGATGAAGTGAAGAGGGGATGTCTACCCGGTGATAAACGGGGGCAGCTAGTTCATACTAGTCATGGATTATACCAAGGTTGAAGGGAGGCAAACTATGAGCCTGTTTACTGTTTACCGATGGGCAAGGTATGTCACTAAGTATTGGGCTGCCAGCAACTTAGGGTCAACAGATAATAACATCATGTATTCTAACCACTTACCAGGGTATGTATAGAGGAGACTGACTCTATGTTCACGTTAAACAGCCCTTTGTGACTGTCCACCCATTTCATGCCTGGCAGCAGTACGTCTGGGTGCAGCATAGAGTAGCTAGGCGGGGGTTTCTCCATGGAGACAGGGAGCTGGAACTCCCCGACGGCCAGGCGACCTTCACGTAGTAATGGTAGCCATGTGTAGCCGATGGGCGTCTCTACAGCCAGCCCGGGGTCGGCCTTACGCTGGCAGGAGATGTGGTACATGGTGAACAGCAGGTGGTGGGAGTCAGTGAGGCGCGCCGGCATCTTCATCTTTACCTCCTCCGAGAAATCTGGGCTCCTAAACACAGACACAGTTACATTAGAGTTAGAAATAACATTTCCTGCACACACAGACACAGTTACATTAGAGTTAGAAACAACATTTCCTGCACACACAGACACAGTTACATTAGAGTTAGAAACAACATTTCCTGCACACACAGACACAGTTACATTAGAGTTAGAAACAACATTTCCTGCACACACAGACACAGTTACATTAGAGTTAGAAACAACATTTCCTGCACACACAGACACAGTTACATTAGAGTTAGAAACAACATTTCCTGCACACACAGACACAGTTACATTAGAGTTAGAAACAACACCATTACCTATACACAGACACAGGTACATTAGCAGAGAATGTTAGAAATATGTTAGAAGAGTTAGAAACAACATTTCCTGCACATAGAGACAGTTACATTAGTAGAGAATGTTAGAAATATGTTAGAAGAGTTAGAAACAACATTTCCTGCACACACAGACACAGTTACATTAGAGTTAGAAACAACATTTCCTGCACACACAGACACAGTTACATTAGAGTTAGAAACAACATTTCCTGCACACACAGACACAGTTACATTAGAGTTAGAAACAACATTTCCTGCACACACAGAGACAGTTACATTAGCAGAGAATGTTAGAAATATGTTAGAAGAGTTAGAAATATGTTAGAAGAGTTAGAAATATGTTAGAAGAGTTAGAAATATGTTAGAAGAGTTAGAAATATGTTAGAAGAGTTAGAAATATGTTAGAAGAGTTAGAAATATGTTAGAAGAGTTAGAAATATGTTAGAAGAGTTAGAAATAACATTTCCTGCACACAGACACAGTTACATTAGGAGAGAATGTGTGTGTATGTGCACAGGTTTTTATTTCCAGAAGTGTACACTTTCAATAACATATCAAATTTTGACACCGAAAAAGGGGGTGGGTCTCCCCCATGAAACCATAGATCTTCCTGAGGGCCCCCTTTGGAAAAAATGGAGTTACAAATGAATGTTAGAAATATGTTAGAAGAGTTAGAAATATACAGAACAAAGGGTGATGTCAGTATGATGCAGTACATATCCATACATTATACCCAATGGCATGATGGAGGTTTGTAACCGATCGAGAAGCAGCCATTAAGAGCACAGTCACCAAACTAATCAAATTGCGTCATTTGGGTCACATGTTACCATGACAAGTGTAACGGCACAAATATGCTATTAGAAAATGCTGAAGACACCACCAAACAGCACAGTAGAAACAGATCAATTATGTAATAATAAACACATGATTTACACAGTTTTAGGATAAATGCCAAGGTTTATATCAAAGCTAAGAGAAGTCTTGTAAATCACATACTTGCTATGGTAGGTGACCGATGTGTACACATCCCGGGTCAGCTCTGGACAGCTGGACTTGCCAAATATAACCTGGTGGGGAACACAAATATAATCACACAATCTTAAAATACAGCTAATTGAGGTTCAAAATTCTCTTGTGATGTGCATTATGCTGCAACGTTTCTAGTATTTTATTTTTATATTTAACACTATTTCAAGTATTCTTATAAACAATGAACAATGGTTGCTAAGGAAGTGACATCACACATAGCAACAAAAGTGCACATTTTTATACTTAAGGGAATATTTGAAAGATTTAATTATAACATCACCTTGATAAAGGCCAATTGTCAGGCTGAAACATCGGTAACCACTCAAATAAAAAAACACATAGTACAATCCAACTTCCCATATCTGTACTTGTTCTGGGTCAATCACTCTACTTTGGATATTTTTATAAAAGTTGCTATATTTGCTGCATGCTATTGCTACATGATTGTGTCTAAGTGTACTCACGGGCAGTGCTTGCTATTGCTACATGATTGTGTCTAAATGTACTCACGGGCAGTGCTTGCTATTGCTACATGATTGTGTCTAAGTGTACTCACGGGCAGTGCTTGCTATTGCTACATGATTGTGTCTAAGTGTACTCACGGGCAGCGCGTGCGTGTCCTCCTCCTCCCCACACATGAACTGCACCTTCACCGCTATGTTGCGGGCTGAGCCCTGCCGGTTGGCAAAGTTGAGGTACTTGGGGTAGACATACAGCAGGTTTCTGCAAACAACATTTCAGACTTTTATCATTGGGCTTTTACATAAATATCATTGGGCTTTGTCATTGTTATGATGGAAGAGTATTCTACAAGGTCCCTGGGTGATGGCTTCATACCAAGAGGTGGTGCAAGGTTGGCTGTGTGTATGGCTATTGTTAGAGTAGGTAGAGTAGGGTATGGTAACCGTTAGCATGTTTCCTCACACACCCTTGCTATAATAACAGATATTAACAAAAGGCCTATATAGAACAATTATGCTATCATACGTGCAATGTTTGCTTAATACATGAGCCATGAAACTGATCAAGACCCATAAGAAAATGGGACGAACCCGAGGGTGATTTCCCGTTTTCTGATGGGTCTCGATCAGTTTGAACCAGAACAGAGTGCCATTTGCTATATATTACACACAGTATTTGGATGTTAAAAAGTAAATTTAACTTGTATAGCCTACAGTTTAGCTCGAGGAGGCTTGATTCACCACAATAATTTGTATGCCTAAGTTACGCGGTCAGGACAACATCATTTCTAACTGCTTTGTAGGTCAGGCCTATGCTGCGCCAATGAGATTGCGTCTTTGCCCAAACTGATAGCGTGGGCAGTTTGGTTAACCAAACTGCTCACCCAAACTGCACCTTTCTAACTGCTCATGAGTGTAATAAATATCCTACCTGTATGTGCTGTAAGGTACATATCCTACCTGTATGTGCTGTAAGGTTCATATCCTACCTGTATGTGCTGTAAGGTTCATATCCTACCTGTATGTGCTGTAAGGTTCATATCCTACCTGTATGTGCTGTAAGGTTCATATCCTACCTGTATGTGCTGTAAGGTACATATCCTACCTGTATGTGCTGTAAGGTTCATATCCTACCTGTAAGTGCTGTAAGGTTCATATCCTACCTGTATGTGCTGTAAGGTTCATATCCTACCTGTATGTGCTGTAAGGTTCATATCCTACCTGTATGTGCTGTAAGGTTCATACACCTCCTTAGAGGGGAACTCTATGATCTCCTTGGTGGGGCGAGCCTTGTCATCAGGGTATGGGTCTATACGGTATAGCTCAGGTGTAAGGCAGTACTTGGGCTCATCTGGACACGGCGAGATGTCCAGTTTCAGTGTACCTACGGGGGTCAACAATATATATATAATACACAGGGAGATGTCCAGTTTCAGTGTACCTACGGGGGTCAACAATATATATATAATACACAGGGAGATGTCCAGTTTCAGTGTACCTACGGGGGTCAACAATATATATATAATACACAGGGAGATGTCCAGTTTTAGTGTACCTACGGGGGTCAACAATATATATATAATACACAGGGAGATGTCCAGTTTTAGTGTACCTACGGGGGTCAACAATATATATATAATACACAGGGAGATGTCCAGTTTCAGTGTACCTACGGGGGTCAACAATATATATATAATACACAGGGAGATGTCCAGTTTTAGTGTACCTACGGGGGTCAACAATATATATATAATACACAGGGAGATGTCCAGTTTTAGTGTACCTACGGGGGTCAACAATATATATATAATACACAGGGAGATGTCCAGTTTCAGTGTACCTACGGGGGTCAACAATATATATATAATACACAGGGAGATGTCCAGTTTCAGTGTACCTACGGGGGTCAACAATATATATATAATACACAGGGAGATGTCCAGTTTCAGTGTACCTACGGGGGTCAACAATATATATATAATACACAGGGAGATGTCCAGTTTTAGTGTACCTACGGGGGTCAACAATATATATATAATACACAGGGAGATGTCCAGTTTTAGTGTACCTACGGGGGTCAACAATATATATATAATACACAGGGAGATGTCCAGTTTTAGTGTACCTACGGTGGTCAACAATATATATATATAATACACAGGGAGATGTCCAGTTTTAGTGTACCTACGGGGGTCAACAATATATATATAATACACAGGGAGATGTCCAGTTTTAGTGTACCTACGGGGGTCAACAATATATATATAATACACAGGGAGATGTCCAGTTTTAGTGTACCTACGGGAGTCAACAATATATATATAATACACAGGGAGATGTCCAGTTTCAGTGTACCTACGGGGGTCAACAATATATATATAATACACAGGGAGATGTCCAGTTTTAGTGTACCTACGGGGGTCAACAATATATATATAATACACAGGAGATGTCCAGTTTTAGTGTACCTACGGGGGTCAACAATATATATATATTACACAGGGAGATGTCCAGTTTTAGTGTACCTACGGGGGTCAACAATATATATATAATACACAGGGAGATGTCCAGTTTCAGTGTACCTACGGGGGTCAACAATATATATATAATACACAGGGAGATGTCCAGTTTTAGTGTACCTACGGGGGTCAACAATATATATATAATACACAGGGAGATGTCCAGTTTCAGTGTACCTACGGGGGTCAACAATATATATATATTACACAGGGAGATGTCCAGTTTCAGTGTACCTACGGGGGTCAACAATATATATATATTACACAGGGAGATGTCCAGTTTCAGTGTACCTACGGGGGTCAACAATATATATACATTACACAGGGAGATGTCCAGTTTCAGTGTACCTACGGGGGTCAACAATATATATATAATACACAGGGAGATGTCCAGTTTTAGTGTACCTACGGGGGTCAACAATATATATATAATACACAGGGAGATGTCCAGTTTTAGTGTACCTACGGGGGTCAACAATATATATATAATACACAGGGAGATGTCCAGTTTCAGTGTACCTACGGGGGTCAACAATATATATATAATACACAGGGAGATGTCCAGTTTTAGTGTACCTACGGGGGTCAACAATATATATATAATACACAGGGAGATGTCCAGTTTCAGTGTACCTACGGGGGTCAACAATATATATATAATACAAATATTTATTTTAAAAACAAAAATAAAACAAAAAATATTTATTAATACCAAATTCATTTTTCAATCATATCAAATGAAACCAAGACCACTGGAGTAAAGAGTAGACTACACTGAAAAAGTGGCTGACTCAGTGAAAAAGGTGCCAAAGACAAGCGTGGACCCCTCAGACTTTGTACGCCTATGGACTTGTCTAAGTTGTTAATTTTATAGTTACCCTATATAGAACTATGAAATAAACAACTTAAACAAGTGCCTTTGGATCTCTGCGAAGCACGTCAATGAACTGCAGAGGTAATGTTAGAGCTCTTTTTAACTACATTTTTATCGAAAGGATGCAATAAACATATTTATATATTGCACATTTCAAAAGGAATGCACTTATTATAAACTTTAAAGTAACACTACTACTGCACCACCCACCTGGGATACACTTGAGGCGTTTCAGTACTGAGGTTGGGCGCCTGAGGTCCTGCAGGAACTTGTAGAGATCGTCATCGCTCAGTTTGTCTGCCTCTTGTTTAAAGAAGCTGGATACAGTGAGTGTGACGGGTCTGAATGTGTCCAGGCCGCCCACTATCTCTGGCTCCAGGAAGGCACTTGCACGCTTCTCTCCGCTACTCTTCTGGCGCTCCAGCGACCCGTGGCGCAGGAACCCACCGGGGCCCCCGCCATCCTCACGTGATCTTTTACGGAAACTTTCATACTGCCCAACCAGGCTGGAGCGCCGATCTACAGGGAAATAATGTTTAATATCATGTTTATTGAAAATAGCAAGAATTTTTTCACCAATATCACAGCTTGTAAAATTGATCTATGAAAAGCAAATGCATGATGGGAAGATGGAGGCTTGTTGTTGATATGATAAACTAAAATTCTCAGGGAAAAGTCAAGAGCCAAATGTCTGCTAAACATCATTCATGCCTCCCAGCTTGACCCTTCCCCCCCCCCCCCCCCCCACACACACACATGACCTCACCTGGACTGTCCATGCGGGCGTGGTGTTCCCCCACGTCCCTGTCCACCCCTCCCCCCCCCCACACACACACACACTGCCTCACCTGGACAGTCCATCCCCGCGTCCCTGTCCAATACCCCCCCCCCCCCGCCCACACACACACATGTATGACCTCACCTGGACTGTCCATGCGGGCGTGGTGTTCCCCTGCGTCCCTGTCCAATACCCGCCCCCCACACCCCACACACACACACATGTATGACCTCACCTGGACTGTCCATGCGGGCGTGGTGTTTCCCCGCGTCCCTGTCCAATACCCGCCCCCCACACCCCACACACACACACATGTATGACCTCACCTGGACTGTCCATGCGGGCGTGGTGTTTCCCCGCGTCCCTGTCCAATACCCGCCCCCCACACCCCACACACACACACATGTATGACCTCACCTGGACTGTCCATGCGGGCGTGGTGCTCCCCTGCGTCCCTGTCCAAGCTGTTAGGTCCAGTGACAATGTTCATCAGGTAGATGGCTGTCCAGGCAAATGGCATGCGGTACATCCCCAAACGCTCGCAGTAGTAAGCTGCATTGGATCGTGCCTTCTCTCGGGTCTGGTATATAAATAGTTTCTATTTAAAGTTAAAGTACAATTACATTGGTTCATAGAGAGAGGAATGAACCTTCTGTTAACATTCAATTCATCCAGAGGCCAAATTAACACTTGTGTCTACCTCATATGTAAAGACAAAATAAAGTATTCTTCAATCAATTCAATGTAAAGAGTTATTATTGCCTTTTACAATAGTGAGAAGCTAAATGCTAGAATACAGTAGGAAGGTGGTGTGTAGATACAGGTATATATGGTCTAATGTACAAGACATGGCAGCTGCTTAGTACACAAATACACCAGCCATGGAATGTGCTGCACAAACAGTCCACCCACAGGCTGCCTGTGTGGGTAGGTGTAGACAATAAACAATAGCATGGCTACTCACCCTCTCGTCCTTCATGTACGGTTCTGCTACCTCTGATATGTCGCCCTGCTGCAGCACCTTCTCCAACTACAAGAGACAAGTTGACAAGTCAATATGAGACGTATGCAAAGTTCAGCTAGACTTTATGATATTGATTGAATTCTTATTACTTTTCGTAAGTAGTAGTGAGACATAGTTTTGGCATTCTAAACAAGTAGGATTTCCTATAAATTTCATTTTTTGGGTGCGGGACCTTCATTTTTTGCCTGTCGAGAGGCTTCTTAGGTTTATTTTTGTTGTATCTATATAATCTCCATTTCTCATTCTCAAAAATGTTCTATCTAGTAAATGGATTTCTCTTCTTGCTTTGAGGATTGGTGTACTTTCCTGTGGAATTCTAGGATTGCGCCAAACTATATTACAAGTCTTCAATGGTTTCTGTTGAGACAATGTGTATAGGTTACCTTGACAACAAGGAAGACGTCAGAGGAGGGGTATGTGAGACAATGTGTATAGGTTACCTTGACAACCAGGAAGACATCAGAGGAGGGGTATGTGAGACAATGTGCATAGGTTACCTTGACAACCAGGAAGACGTCAGAGGAGGGGTATGTGAGACAATGTGTATAGGTTACCTTGACAACCAGGAAGACGTCAGAGGGGGGGTATGTCAGACAATGTGTATAGGTTACCTTGACAACCAGGAAGACATCAGAGGAGGGGTATGTGAGACAATGTGTATAGGTTACCTTGACGACCAGGAAGACATCAGAGGAGGGGTATGTCAGACAATGTGTATAGGTTACCTTGACGACCAGGAAGACATCAGAGGAGGGGTATGTGAGACAATGTGTATAGGTTACCTTGACGACCAGGAAGACGTCAGAGGAGGGGTATGTGAGACAATGTGTATAGGTTACCTTGACGACCAGGAAGACATCAGAGGAGGGGTATGTGAGACATTGTGTATAGGTTACCTTGACAACCAGGAAGACATCAGAGGAGGGGTATGTGAGACAATGTGTATAGGTTACCTTGACAACCAGGAAGACATCAGAGGAGGGGTATGTGAGACAATGTGTATAGGTTACCTTGACAACCAGGAAGACATCAGAGGAGGGGTATGTGAGACAATGTGTATAGGTTACCTTGACAACCAGGAAGACGTCAGAGGAGGGGTATGTGAGACAATGTGTATAGGTTACCTTGACAACCAGGAAGACATCAGAGGAGGGGTATGTGAGACATTGTGTATAGGTTACCTTGACAACCAGGAAGACATCAGAGGAGGGGTATGTGAGACAATGTGTATAGGTTACCTTGACAACCAGGAAGACGTCAGAGGAGGGGTATGTGAGACAATGTGTATAGGTTACCTTGACAACCAGGAAGACGTCAGAGGAGGGGTATGTGAGACAATGTGTATAGGTTACCTTGACGACCAGGAAGACGTCAGAGGAAGGGTATGTGAGACAATGTGTATAGGTTACCTTGACAACTAGGAAGACGTCAGAGGAGGGGTATGTGATGCTGAAGGCACAGGAGCGGCTGAGGGTGGAGATGTCCTGGAACGGGATGTGGCTCCCCAGCATCTTCTTGATAGGCTCCGGGGTCAGGTCAAAATAAAAGTTTTCCGAGATCTGCAAGATGAATTCATCAACATTATATCCATGCAGTCTAGGAGTGGGGGAGGATTGGTTGCTTTACGCCCTGTTTTAACGTCATACTTTCATAGATAAACTAGAACCAGTGTAAATCAGTAGTTAGACACTGCAGTGGACAGAAAACCATGGAATTCAGCAATGAACATATACCTGTGACCCCATGTCTAGGTTAAAATTGATTTGCGAAATGACTATGTATCTTCATTGTACTTGACTACTCGTGAAATGGTTTGACTTATTGATTTGCTGTATAAACATTCTGAATAAAAACATTGTAGTAACCTAGATGCAAGGAGTAGGTGGAAGAACTGCGGGAGCAGAGACTGTGTGAATAGTGGAATATACCATATACTACCATATATTGGTCATATCTGGGAGAGAGGAAACACACTAACAGGCTGCAATACCCTGCTCTTTTTGATTATTTACCAATGGTTCTTGTTTTATGTATTTGAAATATTGGTATTGATTCCCTCTCCCCAGGAAGCGATAGTGAAATAATGAGGTTTTTATGCCTAACTCTGACTGTAAGGTTACAGAGGTGAGGATTTCCACTACTGCGGGCTGCTGGAAGATGTATAGAAAGGTGGATTGTAGTGTTGGTTTATCTAACTAATTGCCCACATTGCACCTGGTAAGTTTGTTTAATTGTTTGACTTTTACCTTTTTCTTTTCTCGTGCATCGTACAAAGCCATGCTGGCAAATATAGGCTCGATTTCCAATTCCAACCTGTAAAGAATAGAAGAGAGATGCAACATTCAGGCCACACATAGAGTACAAGGTCACTGAGGCTGTAGACTTCAGCTTCCTTATGTCATATCTAGTACAAGTATTGTCTGCCATGTGATAGGTTAAACATGAAACTGATTGACGGTCGGCATCCATCCGCCTTTGTTTACAAAGCGTAGCTTGAAAATTGGACATTTCGAATGATGCCTGTAAATTGGGTCTATCGCATAATACTATCGCCGCCGAGGGGATCTGTGATTTTCGATGTATCTTTCCTGTGCAGTTGGTCAGGCTCAGCAGAGCATGACCAACGCTATAGATCCTGAGCACAATAATCTTACTAACCAGCCAAACTAACCAGCCAAGCAGTTACCGTACACCATCTCGGTGGATATACTTCTGGTTCTGATTCAATAATGTAATTATGAGCTGAGATTACAATTTCATACATGAACACTTTAATAGACCATTGCAGGGAATGGTTGTGAACGTCTACTATACAGGTGACATTGTGACTGGTTCCTGGGGAACTGTTACTGACTACACCATAGACCTCATTTTGTCAAGGACCAGAGAAACAACACTATTGAAACAGTAGATAGTGATTTATAGTTTCCTGATAATTCGTCCCAATTTATCAAATTAAAGTGTTTCTGTGAAGAGCCAAATTTAAAATAGAAGCCTGGCTTACAGTTGTTAAGGTTCTAACAAAGGGCACATTTTGGAGTTGGATTCAAGGTTGTAAGAGGTTTTTCTTGCCCGGCAACTGTTACTGGCAGAATACTGACTATATCTCTGGACTTTTGCTTCATTTGCTTCACATTGTTTATAATTTACCTTTGGACAATACAATTTGGACAATTTGGAATTCTACTACTGACTTCAAAATATCCAACCCAACCACTAATCTCTTCAAGTAACAATGGCTCTCTCAATTAGTACACAAATTAACACAAGAGAAGTACAACATACAATCAATAAGAGACTGAGAAAGACAAGGTTTTTCAAGGTCTTTGTGCAAAATTCAAGGACTTTCAAGGTCTTGAGTCATTAAAACGAAATTCCAGGACATGCCAGAATACCAGACCCTGTGGGAACCCTGTATTGTGAGGTACTTACTTGAGCTGTAAACATTTGACGAGGATGCGATGGCCGAAGTGTTCTGCTGGTACCGGGGCGGGCTGTCTCCTCTCTATCACCTCATCCTGAAACACAAGGGTTAATAATAAGTCTTTATCAGTCACACATCAAGTTAGGGTTAACAACAGACATTTACCATTATTTACACCAGCAAAAACTTCAATCTGGCATGGGTAGGTTATAAAAAGGTACACATACAAAAACATCTTTATTTATTAATTATCTATTTAGCAATATATTCACAACTATGAAACCTCAGGTTGGGGTGGGTAGACTATAGTGTTTGTTTACCTCAGGTTGGGGTGGGTAGACTATAGTGTTTGTTTACCTCAGGTTGGGGTGGGTAGAGGCTGTATATAGTGTTTGTTTACCTCAGGTTGGGGAGGGTAGAGGCTGAAGATGGACTCCGTCCTCTGTCTGTGTCGCTGTGCCGCGTTCCTGTTGTCCATCTCCTCGTTAGGAATACGGTCAAATATTCCGGCCAACAGCTGGTCAGCCTGAGAGTTCTTGAGGTCAAATATACTGCTGGCCCAGCTGCCACGCGGCGTCTCGTGCAGGCTGAGGGAGGAGTGCTTGGTGGAGGAGTCCTGCGGGAGAAAGATAAGATAAGATAAGTTAAGAAATACTTTATTTATCCAGCTCACATTGTACATAATAAAGAGGCAGAAATAGACAAATACAGACAAACAGGTATACAGACTTCTAGATCAAATACAGTTCTCCCAGATGTTACCATCTCTCTCAAGGCAGAGTTAACATTGAATTTATATGCATTTCATATAGAGTTGAGTTAAGATTAAAAATAAATAATTACATAGTTATACAGTGATATTACAAATTAGTGTCTTGATTTAAGATGATATCGTATGGCTTTATAAATAAAACTGTTTTTTATAAAAGGACGTTTTTGGGTATTGATTTTTAATTTTTTCTATTTTAGGCGTGGCATCTAGTTGAGAGTGGCCTTTGATCTAGATTATCATTTGACTGTGTCAGATAGAAAGCCCCCTTTGCACACAGAGCAAGCTTCTAAGTTATATATACAGTTTTAGATTTTTACTACTTTATATTTGTTTACCAAACTTCTAAGTCATATATACAGCTTTAGATTTTTACTACTTTATATCTGTTTACCAAACTTCTAAGTCATATATACAGCTTTAGATCTTTACTACTTTATATCTGTTTACCAAACTTCTAAGTCATATATACAGCTTTAGATCTTTACTACTTTATATCTGTTTACCAAACTTCTAAGTCATATATACAGCTTTAGATCTTTACTACTTTATATCTGTTTACCAAACTTCTAAGTCATATATACAGCTTTAGATCTTTACTACTTTATATCTGTTTACCAAACTTCTAAGTCATATATACAGCTTTAGATCTTTACTACTTTATATCTGTTTACCAAACTTCTAAGTCATATATACAGCTTTAGATCTTTACTACTTTATATCTGTTTACCAAACTTCTAAGTCATATATACAGCTTTAGATCTTTACTACTTTATATCTGTTTACCAAACTTCTAAGTCATATATACAGCTTTAGATCTTTACTACTTTATATCTGTTTACCAAACTTCTAAGTCATATATACAGCTTTAGATCTTTACTACTTTATATCTGTTTACCAAACTTCTAAGTCATATATACAGCTTTAGATCTTTACTACTTTATATCTGTTTACCAAACTTCTAAGTTATATACACAGCTTTAGATTCTATATATATATGCAGGGTAACACAGGAGTTGGTTGAAGGAGTGAATATTGCGCAAGTAGTGCCGCAATGAGTGCAATATTGTAAGTGACTGAAAGCCATGAAATAGTTTACTGATTTATTATAAAATGTCTTTTATTATAAAGAAACACTGTAAAGCTATCCTGTCATGTCATGTCATATGTCAAATATGACTGACAATACGGTAGTTCACAAATTGATAGTGGCGCCATAGAAAGAGCGGTGGAAACGGCCCAAACTATGAGCTATGCGGCCAGTGTCACAGAAGCATTATATCTTAACCATAGGCTTCTAACTTTCTCCTCCCTTTTCTCCCAGAATTATAGTTTTTGTCATACTCTCTGCTATCCGATATTATCAGATGACATGTTAAGATTAACATAGTAGATGATAACTACTCAATCGATATAGAGAAATATAAACATTTAAATGTGTCGGATGGAGATACTGAGCTGCAAGTCGTACACTGCTGTAAAGGGAAAGCTAAGAGTATCATAGTTGTTAACCTATATAGATCACCATCGGGCTCTGTTAAAGCCTCTTGGGATATGCTAGAAAAAGTATTGTTAAGCCTAAACCGAAAAGCGGAAATATATGTAGCGGGTGACTTTAATGTTAACCATCTAGGCGAGGGTACTAATAAGCATGTAGAGGACTTAAAACTAATAATGGCTAAAGTGGGATTGGTTCCCCAAATAAAAGTACCAACTAGGATCACTGGAAAAACTGCTACTCTAATAGACCAGATTTACTCAAATGCAAATCATATAAACCAGAGTGGTGTCATAAACGAAAATACTAGTGACCACATGCCAATATATGTGGTTAAGAAAAAACTGCGAAACACGTATGTTAGAGCCACTTTTAAAGCTAGGTCTATGAAAAACCTAGACATAAAAATACTTAAAGAAATCCTGGTTAATCTGGACTGGCGTGATTATTATGTGATTCAAGATGTCGATGAATGTTGGGAAATCCTGTTAGATAAAGTTGTAATGTATCTGGATAGGATGTGCCCTCTTAAGGAGTTTCGTCAAGTAAAGGTTAAGCCGCCTTGGTATGAAAAGGAGCTGACAAACCTGGTTAGACAAAGAGACAAACTCTTTCGTAAGGCAAAACTGTCAAATAAGCAAGAACACTGGGATTCTGCGAAAGTGTTAAGAAACCAAGTAAACTCAAAACTAAGAAAGTTAAAAAATGAATATATCAGAAATCAGCTTACGGAAAACAAGGGTGACACCAAGAAATTATGGGACACATTGCGCCCAATTATCTCGCCGGGGAAAATTAAAGACAACTCTCTTATACGACTCTCCACGGTCTCTGGGGCCGCTATCCCAGATAACAAGGTAGCCGATGCATTTAATGAATTTTACATAAATGTTGGGCCTACCCTAGCTGATAAAATTTTGCCAGCACCAAATCCGTGTGAATCTGATACTGTACGTGGCACCACTGACCCCCAGGAAGGCCCAGTCTTTAACTTTAATGAAGTTGCTACCCTGAAGGTTCTAAATATTATCAGATCGATAGGCACCTCCAAAGCCTCTGGAGTACCGTATCTGCCCTCAAAGATCTTGAAGCCCTGCCTTATTGCACTGGTGACATATCTGTGCAACCTATCTTTACGCACAGGGAAGGTCCCTAGGGACTTTAAGGCAGCAGTGGTAACTCCTATTTATAAGAATGACGGATCTCGTAGTCAAACAACTAATTACAGACCTATTAGCTCAGTAAAGCTTCCGGCCAAAGTACTGGAAAAAGTGGTGTATGTACAACTTGCGGAGTATCTTGAACAGAATGATAAGTTTTTCAAATGGCAGTTTGGTTTTAGGGGGGGACATCTATCCAGGATGCACATCATAAGTTTTTCAGTCATATTTGGTCAAATGTCAATAAAAAACAGGGAACAGCGGTGGCCTTCCTGGATTTCAGGAAGGCCTTCGACACGGTCAACCATGACATATTGATTGAGAAGCTTCAGGGATTGGGAATAGGGGCCACAGCTCTAGTCTGGTTTAAAAACTATTTACATGATCGTAGCCAAACTGTTATGGCAAATGGTGTTGAGTCTTCGCCAAGGAATATCGTGTGTGGGGTACCGCAGGGAACAACTCTCGGACCCATAATGTTTCTAGCCTACATCAATGACATCCATACTGATATTGTCGGATCGGAGATACAACTCTTTGCAGACGATACTGCTCTATATAATAGTATAAACACTAATAGCGACGTCGGCTTACAGACCTTGCAAAGAAACCTTGATAACATAGACCTGTGGTGTCGGAGGAATAAAATCTCTCTAAATATAAAGAAAAGTAAGATAATGATTATACCCCCGGGTAGGAAAAAACCATTTTCTAACACTTTAAAAATAGGAAATGAACCCTTAGACATAACAAGTGACTATACATATTTAGGGTTGCGAATTGATGATAAGTTATCTTTTAAACCGCATCTAAATTCGAAACTCAATCTCGCAAGGTCTAAGCTGAACGCGCTCTCTAAACTTAGACTAGTCGCTTCCAAAGAGACTCTATTAATGCTTTACAAGGTTGCCCTCCGTCCCATTCTAGAATTCGGCGACACCATCTACAATGTTGCGCCTGAGGCCCTTCTACGTAAGCTTCAAGTCATCCAAAACTCCTCGGTCCGTATAGCCCTCAACTTACCTAAACTAACCAATGTTGATGCCATACAAAGGGAGCTAAAAATAGCGCCATTAGCAAAGAGGCGAGAAGTACATATCTTAGATCTAGCCTACCCTTATAGTAGGGTTGAGATTAATATTGAACAAAAAGCAAGGACCCTAAGGGGGACCTGTAATAAAAAGCTCCTAAAATCTATTACCCCCCGGACCGAGAAGGTAAAGAAATCCCTTTTATATTTGATCCCTTTTTACTGGAATAATATGGAAAAGAGGGGTTTTGAATGTAAGAGTAGAAAAGATTTTAGGGTGTTTCTAAGAACTGTATATATGCAGGGGACCTGGGATGGGGTGGAGGCAACAAATTAACAATTCATAATAGGTGTCTGACCTGAGCTGTGATGGTCATGTTGGGATTGTTGTAGAATATTGTATTACTGTATTATTGTATTACTGTATTACTGTCGATTATACACAGGTGGTATGCCTAGTGTGACATAATGTAAACCGTCAATTTATACGCAGGTATTTTACCTAGTGTGACAAAATGTAACCTTCAGTGGTTTTCTGATCTCACCGCATATAAGGCGGATATCCATTAACTATATTATCAAAAGATACCCCAGTGACATGGAATAGCTGGGAAGAGTTGGATTTTTCCACTAATATGTATCTGTATAATGCGTTCTTGTTGTATATTCCTAACTAATCACAATGCATTGTAAAAGTCCAGTAGGAAGACCTGCAGGTTGCAGAGGCTGTAGAAACTTTGTTTTCAATGTACTTGTACAAAAGGAAATAAAATCTATTTATATATATATATTAGTTATGCTTGATACCAGGACATTTCATCTGCTAGATTTTAGTATATGGCAACGTTTGTAACAGTGTATCAACAAAAACAAGTAAGCGTAGGGGTATGGGCTGCAATGGGTCAGCGGCTGTGTGGTCATGGGCATACACACACCTCTGCCCATCCACTGGGAGCCCGGGTGCAGGGCGCACGGTGGGACCCACATAGCCAGGTGGGTCAACTGAACTGTACATGCACTCAGTGGTAGAGGTTAATCCTGCAGTCACTAGCAGTCACTGGTGGCGGATTATGTGAAGTAGGCTATTGAAAGTTTAGTTGTTTACTCACCTTCTCTGACTCTGGGTTATCCTCCTCCACCACATCGATGTCATACTCGTGTCTGGCAATATCAGCACAGGGCTCTCTGTGCCAGTGTTGTCTCCCAGCCTCTTCATATCTATATATAGAGTAGTAATAGTTATACTCAATATCAGCACAGGGCTCTCTGTGCCAGTGTTGTCTCCCCGCCTCTTCATATCTACAGTTATAGAGTAGTAATAGTTATACTCAATATCAGCGCAGGGCTCTCTGTGCCAGTGTTGTCTCCCCGCCTCTTCATATCTATATATAGAGTAGTAATAGTTATACTCAATATCAGCACAGGGCTCTCTGTGCCAGTGTTGTCTCCCCGCCTCCTCATATCTATATATAGAGTAGTAATAGTTATACTCAATATCAGTACAGGGCTCTCTATGCCAGTGTTGTCTCCCCACCTCCTCATATCTATATATAGAGTAGTAATAGTTATACTCAATATCAGTACAGGGCTCTCTGTGCCAGTGTTGTCTCCCAGCCTCCTCATATCTATATATAGAGTAGTAATAGTTATACTCAATATCAGCACAGGGCTCTCTATGCCAGTGTTGTCTCCCCGCCTCCTCATATCTACAGTTATAGAGTAGTAATAGTTATACTCAATATCAGCACAGGGCTCTCTGTGCCAGTGTTGTCTCCCCGCCTCCTCATATCTACAGTTATAGAGTAGTAATAGTTATACTCAATATCAGCACAGGGCTCTCTGTGCCAGTGTTGTCTCCCCGCCTCTTCATATCTACAGTTATAGAGTAGTAATAGTTATACTCAATATCAGCACAGGGCTCTCTGTGCCAGTGTTGTCTCCCCGCCTCCTCATATCTACAGTTATAGAGTAGTAATAGTTATACTCAATATCAGCACAGGGCTCTCTATGCCAGTGTTGTCTCCCCGCCTCTTCATATCTATATATAGAGTAGTAATAGTTATACTCAATATCAGCACAGGGCTCTCTGTGCCAGTGCTGTCTCCCTGCCTCTTCATATCTATATACAGAGTAGTAATAGTTATACTCAATATCAGCACAGGGCTCTCTGTGCCAGTATTGTCTCCCAGCCTCTTCATATCTATATATAGAGTAGTAATAGTTATACTCAATATCAGCACAGGGCTCTCTGTGCCAGTGTTGTCTCCCAGCCTCTTCATATCTACAGTTATAGAGTAGTAATAGTTATACTCAATATCAGCACAGGGCTCTCTATGCCAGTGTTGTCTCCCAGCCTCCTCATATCTATATATAGAGTAGTAATAGTTATACTCAATATCAGCACAGGGCTCTCTATGCCAGTGTTGTCTCCCCGCCTCCTCATATCTATATATAGAGTAGAAATAGTTATACTCAATATCAGCACAGGGCTCTCTATGCCAGTGTTGTCTCCCAGCCTCTTCATATCTACAGTTATAGAGTAGTAATAGTTATACTCAATATCAGCACAGGGCTCTCTGTGCCAGTGTTGTCTCCCAGCCTCTTCATATCTACAGTTATAGAGTAGTAATAGTTATACTCAATATCAGCACAGGGCTCTCTGTGCCAGTGTTGTCTCCCAGCCTCTTCATATCTACAGTTATAGAGTAGTAATAGTTATACTCAATATCAGCACAGGGCTCTCTATGCCAGTGCTGTCTCCCTGCCTCTTCATATCTACAGTTATAGAGTAGTAATAGTTATACTCAATATCAGCACAGGGCTCTCTATGCCAGTGCTGTCTCCCTGCCTCTTCATATCTACAGTTATAGAGTAGTAATAGTTATACTCAATATCAGCACAGGGCTCTCTGTGCCAGTGTTGTCTCCCCGCCTCTTCATATCTACAGTTATAGAGTAGTAATAGTTATACTCAATATCAGCACAGGGCTCTCTGTGCCAGTGTTGTCTCCCCGCCTCTTCATATCTACAGTTATAGAGTAGTAATAGTTATACTCAATATCAGCACAGGGCTCTCTATGCCAGTGTTGTCTCCCCGCCTCTTCATATCTATATATAGAGTAGTAATAGTTATACTCAATATCAGCACAGGGCTCTCTGTGCCAGTGTTGTCTCCCCGCCTCTTCATATCTATATATAGAGTAGTAATAGTTATACTCAATATCAGCACAGGGCTCTCTATGCCAGTGTTGTCTCCCAGCCTCTTCATATCTACAGTTATAGAGTAGTAATAGTTATACTCAATATCAGCACAGGGCTCTCTGTGCCAGTGTTGTCTCCCCGCCTCCTCATATCTATAGTTATAGAGTAGTAATAGTTATACTCAATATCAGCACAGGGCTCTCTGTGCCAGTGTTGTCTCCCAGCCTCTTCATATCTATATATAGAGTAGTAATAGTTATACTCAATATCAGCACAGGGCTCTCTATGCCAGTGTTGTCTCCCAGCCTCTTCATATCTACAGTTATAGAGAAGTAATAGTTATACTCAATATCAGCACAGGGCTCTCTGTGCCAGTGTTGTCTCCCCGCCTCTTCATATCTATATATAGAGTAGTAATAGTTATACTCAATATCAGCACAGGGCTCTCTGTGCCAGTGTTGTCTCCCAGCCTCTTCATATCTACAGTTATAGAGTAGTAATAGTTATACTCAATATCAGCACAGGGCTCTCTATGCCAGTGTTGTCTCCCCGCCTCCTCATATCTATATATAGAGTAGAAATAGTTATACTCAATATCAGCACAGGGCTCTCTGTGCCAGTGTTGTCTCCCCGCCTCCTCATATCTACAGTTATAGAGTAGTAATAGTTATACTCAATATCAGCACAGGGCTCTCTGTGCCAGTGTTGTCTCCCAGCCTCTTCATATCTACATATAGAGTAGTAATAGTTATACTCAATATCAGCACAGGGCTCTCTATGCCAGTGTTGTCTCCCCGCCTCTTCATATCTACAGTTATAGAGTAGTAATAGTTATACTCAATATCAGCACAGGGCTCTCTATGCCAGTGTTGTCTCCCCGCCTCCTCATATCTATATATAGAGTAGAAATAGTTATACTCAATATCAGCACAGGGCTCTCTGTGCCAGTGTTGTCTCCCTGCCTCTTCATATCTATATATAGAATAGTAACAGTTATACTCAATATCAGCACAGGGCTCTCTGTGCCAGTGTTGTCTCCCAGCCTCTTCATATCTATATATAGAGTAGTAATAGTTATACTCAATATCAGCACAGGGCTCTCTGTGCCAGTGTTGTCTCCCCGCCTCTTCATATCTACAGTTATAGAGTAGTAATAGTTATACTCAATATCAGCACAGGGCTCTCTATGCCAGTGTTGTCTCCCAGCCTCCTCATATCTACAGTTATAGAGTAGTAATAGTTATACTCAATATCAGCACAGGGCTCTCTGTGCCAGTGTTGTCTCCCAGCCTCTTCATATCTATATATAGAGTAGTAATAGTTATACTCAATATCAGCACAGGGCTCTCTGTGCCAGTGTTGTCTCCCAGCCTCTTCATATCTATATATAGAGTAGTAATAGTTATACTCAATATCAGCACAGGGCTCTCTGTGCCAGTGTTGTCTCCCCGCCTCTTCATATCTACAGTTATAGAGTAGTAATAGTTATACTCAATATCAGCACAGGGCTCTCTGTGCCAGTGTTGTCTCCCCGCCTCCTCATATCTACAGTTATAGAGTAGTAATAGTTATACTCAATATCAGCACAGGGCTCTCTATGCCAGTGTTGTCTCCCCGCCTCTTCATATCTACAGTTATAGAGTAGTAATAGTTATACACAATATCAGCACAGGGCTCTCTGTGCCAGTGTTGTCTCCCAGCCTCTTCATATCTATATATAGAGTAGTAATAGTTATACTCAATATCAGCACAGGGCTCTCTGTGCCAGTGTTGTCTCCCAGCCTCTTCATATCTATATATAGAGTAGAAATAGTTATACTCAATATCAGCACAGGGCTCTCTGTGCCAGTGTTGTCTCCCCGCCTCTTCATATCTATATATAGAGTAGTAATAGTTATACACAATATCAGCACAGGGCTCTCTGTGCCAGTGTTGTCTCCCCGCCTCTTCATATCTATATATAGAGTAGTAATAGTTATACTCAATATCAGCACAGGGCTCTCTATACTCAGTAGTTACTCATACAATGTCTAGTGATAAGTCGGCCTAAAGCTACCATATAAGTACATGTGACAGCTCAGCCAGCTCAAACATTCAGTAAATTTTCTTTTATTAGGATTTTGTATCCAGCCAATCTTGTGCATCCTAGACAGGCAAGCACAGTGAACAATGAATGTTACAAGCAATGGCAGAATTCTCCCATACATTCAATGATAAAAGTCATTTCCATTGAACCAGGGAGGTATATAGAGAGGGAGTAGAAACAGCACAGGGAGGTATATACAGAGGTACAGGGAGGTATATACAGAGGTACAGGGAGGTATATACAGAGGTACAGGGAGGTATATACAGAGGTACAGGGAGGTATATACAGAGGTACAGGGAGGTATATACAGAGGGAGTAGAAACAACCCATTGACTGAAGCACCAAATGTGTGACAGGTACATGGTTTAGCCACTGCACGTCAGGTGATGCTGCAGAACTGTTGTCTAAGTAAGTGTACTCCTTGATTGCCCTTTTCCAGCGACAGCATACTACAAACACACTTATAAATAGTTGGCACTAGTAGTAGTAGTGGCATTACTTTCAACTATATTATGGATGCACATAATCCTGGTTTCCACTCCCTCTGTATATACCTCCCTGTACCTCTGTATATACCTCCCTGTACCTCTGTATATATCTCCCTGTACCCCTGCCTCTTAGTTACCTTAGTTAATCTTCCAAAATTCATGGTAACGACTGGAAGAACTGGGATTATCCCAGAAGTCTGTAGACCAATTTGTCATTTTTTCTCTTAATGTACCTGTTACTATGCTATATTTTGACAAATAAAAGATTTTTCAATTCAATTCAATTCAATATACCTCCCTGATCGAATATATTAAAGCCATGAATCTATACATCTTGATAAGTCCCCATACACAGGCCTGCCAGTAACATTTCCTTTAAAAAAAGGTTTTTAAACAGTTTTTTTCTCTTTAAACATAGTCATGCAATATAGTCCAAATGTAATGGTACTTTTAAGTAAGTGTACTCCTGCTATGAGCACCTCTATGGTCTGTACTCCTGCTATGAGCACCTCTATGGTCTGTACCCCTGCTATGAGCACCTCTATGGTCTGTACCCCTGCTATGAGCACCTCTATGGTCTGTACCCCTGCTATGAGCACCTCTATGGTCTGGCAGAAAGTATCCCTGTGAAACACAAAGTTGCTCCTACCTTCTGTTGATGACGGTGTAGTCTGAGGTGTAACACTTGATGCAGTCCCGCACGTGTGGGTCGGCCTCAGCGCTGTAAACATTTACACTGGATTAATACTGAGATACATTGGTGGATGCATGGTGGGTTAGTGTACTAGTGACTGCAGTAAACACAACACTACATTAGGCCTCTACATCTACACATACAGTAGCATCAACTTACACTCGATACAAATACAGTAATGTCTACATTAAGAAACTGAATAATCGAGTTAGTAGCATTTGATAATGCACTGCTTTATGTACAATGTAGCATTGCACATAGCGAATGGCAGAATTAGTGGTTTTCTGTACATAGATTAAATATCAATCAAAGACTTTTAGTCCAATTACAATACCTAGTGTTATATCAAAGTTTCACTACATATCTCCTAAATATCAAAATTTATAGTAAAAACAAAATTGTGGTATTAATGAGTGTTGCCATGGTTTCACACATGTTATACCCGGTGACTACTTTGTACCCACCGGCAAATAAATATTTAGGAATTCCAGCCGATATCAATATTGCAGAACAAGAGATTGTGAATATACTTGTCCAACATAGACCTGTATATCATGGATAAGTACCATGAACCTACATTAGAGTAAATGTTGTATTGCTCCCCATGCATTGGGACATTAATAGTTGGGTTTATTGTAATATCACACAGGTGTTATTTTATAAATGCACGGTTATGTATGAGTGATATCACTATTACTGTTGTACACAGGTTTATAAATGCAGTTATGTATGAGTGATATCACTATTACTGTTGTACACAGGTTTATAAATGCAGTTATGTATGAGTGATATCACTATTACTGTTGTACACACAGGTTTATAATGTATGGTTATGTATGAGTGATATCACTATTACTGTTGTACACACAGGTTTATAAATGCACAGTTATGTATGAGTGATATCACTATTACTGTTGTACACACAGGTTTATAAATGCACAGTTATGTATGAGTGATATCACTATTACTGTTGTACACACAGGTTTATAATGTATGGTTATGTATGAGTGATATCACTATTACTGTTTTACACACAGGAGACTGCAATAAAGAGTTATTTATTAGGAACGGTAGAAACACACACTCGACATTCTACGAGGCAGTATTACTGTATCCTCCCTGGGCGGGGTGGTGCTGCCACACTACCCAGCCACCCTGCCATGTCTACTATGTGGGTCAGATTTCCAGAAAATGTACGATTGGCAGCTCTACACATTCATTAAATTCAGCTGAAAAATGAAAACTATCAGGTATATCTGATTATATTTGGTATTGTGTTGATATAAATAATGGATTTGGTAATACTGAACTGTATTTTGAACCTAATTTTCACCTTAAATTGACAATATTTCAGAGGATTGGTGAAAGTGAATTGTACATTTTCTGATGATCTGACCCATGTAAGGTAACAATAGGATATCCAGGGTGACCAGTACACAGGGCAGGGGCGGGGTGTAGCATGTAGACCCTGCCTAGGAAGGATGCTGGGTGCATTATAAAGTGTAACACATCTAACAATACACAATGCATAGCGGCAGAGTACTGTGTTGGTCCTGTGATACACCACGGTGTGGTGTACGGGTGGCTAGAGTTAACAATAGTCACATGATGTATGTTGGTGTAGTATTAGGCCTGGTCTTCACTAAGCCCTTCTCTCCCTCACATCTCATTGTTGGAGGCAAATCAGTCTCACCATTGGATTCACCCAAACTTGATGGATGCCACTCGGTGGACGGCCCACCGGTCAGCCCACTCGGTGGAAGGCCCACCGGTCAGCCCACTCGGTGGACGGCCCACCGGTCAGCCTACCGGTCAGCCCACCGGTCAGCCCACTCAGTGGACACCCACCAGTCAGCCCACTCAGTGGACACCCACCGGTCAGCCCACTCAGTGGACACCCACCAGTCAGCCCACTCAGTGGACACCCACCGGTCAGCCCCCTCAGTGAACCCCCTCCGGTCAGCCCAGCCCACCGGTCAGCCCACTCAGTGGACACCCACCGGTCAGCCCAGCCCACCAGTCAGCCCACTCAGTGGACACCCACCGGTCAGCCCACTCAGTGGACGGCCCACCGGTCAGCCCCCTCGGTGGACACCCACCGGTCAGCCCACTCAGTGGACGCCCACCGGTCAGCCCACTCAGTGGACACCCACCGGTCAGCCCCCTCAGTGGACACCCACCGGTCAGCCCACTCAGTGGACGCCCACCGGTCAGCCCACTCAGTGGACACCCATTGGTCAGCCCACTCAGTGGACACCCACCGGTCAGCCCACTCAGTGGACACCCACTGGTCAGCCCACTCAGTGGACACCCACCGGTCAGCCCCCTCGGTGGACACCCACCGGTCAGCCCACCGGTCAGCCCCCTCAGTGGACACCCACCGGTCAGCCCCCTCGGTGGACACCCACCGGTCAGCCCACCGGTCAGCCCCCTCAGTGGACCCAGTACCTCCACCAACCCATGTGTGGACTAACGGCCCTCCACTAGAGACAGACTGAGTGAAGGCCAGGTGTGAAGCACTTAATGAAGGAGGAGGAGGAGAATGTGGTGATGAACAAGTCTACCTGTCCTCAGGAAGGATAGGAGCCAATATGGTCCGACTTCTCGCTGATCTAGAATCCATTAAATTAACCATCAATAATTATATTTATGTTATTTATATTTTAATTGTAATCGTAGAGTAACTACATGGAGCTCAGCCAGGACTGAGTCTAGTAAAAAAAATTAAAAAATTAGCTCGTCAACCCTCTGTAGCTAGGCATACACGGGAAGACCAGGTCCAGACCTGAAGTGTACAACCTGTATATTTTATAACCTGCTAGTCATGAAATAAAAGAATTTATTAATACCATTATTATTATTATTATTTTTTACATCCAGAGTTACACATGTGTGCCACCCAAGGTTTTCCCATCAGCTTCAACCCAAGTTGCGGAATAATAAAACAGTTTTAGTATAA
>OW804094.1:159085785-159195785 GCA_942159475.1 Sthenelais limicola | reverse complement strand
AGAGAGAGAGGAGAGGGGGGGGGGGGGGGCAGGGAGAGAGAGAGAGGGAGTGGGGAGGTAGACTTACGTTATCAGACCTGCTGGCTCCCTGTGTGTGTGTGAGAGAGAGAGAGAGGAGAGGGGGGGGGGGGCAGGGAGAGAGAGAGAGAGAGAGAGAGGTAGACTTACGTTATCAGAACTGCTGGCTCCCTGTGTGTGTGTGAGAGAGAGAGAGGGAGTGGGGAGGTAGACTTACATTATCAGACCTGCTGGCTCCCTGTGTGTGTGTGAGAGAGAGAGAGAGAGAGAGAGAGGGAGTGGGGAGGTAGACTTACATTATCAGACCTGCTGGCTCCCTGTGTGTGTGTGTGTGAGAGAGAGAGAGAGAGAGAGAGAGAGAGGGAGTGGGGAGGTAGACTTACGTTATCAGACCTGCTGGCTCCCTGTGTGTGAGAGAGAGAGAGAGGGAGTGGGGAGGTAGACTTACGTTATCAGACCTGCTGGCTCCCTGTGTGTGTGTGAGAGAGAGTGAGAGGGGTGGGAGAGAGAGAGAGAGAGAGAGGTAGACTTACGTTATCAGACCTGCTGGCTCCCTGTGTGTGTGTGTGTATGGGTGTGTGTGTGTGTGTGAGAGAGAGAGAGAGAGAGAGAGAGAGAGGGAGTGGGGAGGTAGACTTACGTTATCAGACCTGCTGGCTCCCTGTGTGTGTGTGTGTATGGGTGTGTGTGTGTGTGTGAGAGAGAGAGAGAGAGAGAGAGAGAGAGGGAGTGGGGAGGTAGACTTACATTATCAGACCTGCTGGCTCCCTGTGTGTGTGTGAGAGAGAGAGAGAGAGGGAGTGGGGAGGTAGACTTACGTTATCAGACCTGCTGGCTCCCTGTGTGTGTGAGAGAGAGAGAGAGAGGGAGAGGGAGTGGGGAGGTAGACTTACGTTATCAGACCTGCTGGCTCCCTGTGTGTGTGTGTGAGAGAGAGAGAGGGGGAGTGGGGAGGTAGACTTACGTTATCAGACCTGCTGGCTCCCTGTGTGTGTGTGAGAGAGAGAGAGAGGGAGTGGGGAGGTAGACTTACGTTATCAGACCTGCTGGCTCCCTGTGTGTGTGTGTGAGAGAGAGAGAGGGGGAGTGGGGAGGTAGACTTACGTTATCAGACCTGCTGGCTCCCTGTGTGTGTGTGAGAGAGAGAGAGAGGGAGCGGGGAGGTAGACTTACGTTATCAGACCTGCTGGCTCCCTGTGTGTATGTGTGAGAGAGAGAGAGAGAGAGGGAGTGGGGAGGTAGACTTACGTTATCAGACCTGCTGCTGGCTCCCTGTGTGTATGTGTGTGTGTGGGGTGTGGGGGGGAGGAGAGAGAGAGGTAGACTTACGTTATCAGACCTGCTGCTGGCTCCCTGTGTGTATGTGTGTGTGTGGGGTGTGGGGGGGAGGAGAGAGAGAGGTAGACTTACGTTATCAGACCTGCTGCTGGCTCCCTGTGTGTATGTGTGTGTGTGGGGTGTGGGGGGGAGGAGAGAGAGAGGTAGACTTACGTTATCAGACCTGCTGCTGGCTCCCTGTGTGTATGTGTGTGTGTGGGGTGTGGGGGGGAGGAGAGAGAGAGGTAGACTTACGTTATCAGACCTGCTGCTGGCTCCCTGTGTGTATGTGTGTGTGTGGGGTGTGGGGGGGAGGAGAGAGAGAGGTAGACTTACGTTATCAGACCTGCTGCTGGCTCCCTGTGTGTATGTGTGTGTGTGGGGTGTGGGGGGGAGGAGAGAGAGAGGTAGACTTACGTTATCAGACCTGCTGCTGGCTCCCTGTGTGTATGTGTGTGTGTGGGGTGTGGGGGGGAGGAGAGAGAGAGGTAGACTTACGTTATCAGACCTGCTGCTGGCTCCCTGTGTGTATGTGTGTGTGTGGGGTGTGGGGGGGAGGAGAGAGAGAGGTAGACTTACGTTATCAGACCTGCTGCTGGCTCCCTGTGTGTATGTGTGTGTGTGGGGTGTGGGGGGGAGGAGAGAGAGAGGTAGACTTACGTTATCAGACCTGCTGCTGGCTCCCTGTGTGTATGTGTGTGTGTGGGGTGTGGGGGGGAGGAGAGAGAGAGGTAGACTTACGTTATCAGACCTGCTGGCTCCCTGTGTGTATGTGTGTGTGAGAGGTAGACTTACGTTATCAGACCTGCTGCTGGCTCCCTGTGCGGCGGCGGCCAGGTTAAGTCCACTGATGCTCTTGGGCAGGTCATTGAGGTAAGCAGAGGAAACCTGCTTCCTCACGTCCGACACTTGCTTCCTTACTTCTGCAGCTGAACCTCTCCTGTAAATACGGTAAATTATCAACATTGTAATGTTTGTAGTTGATTTGATCTCATTAACTATCGGTATTACTATGATATATTATATGCATGTTATTTTGTCTATTAGGGACTCTCTGGAAGACCCATGATTATGATATCCAGCATATGATGTATAATTATTATTATTATACTTGGCTAGAAGTAAAATAGAGATCAATCAATCAACATAATAATTCGGGTCCATGAATGCCAGTACCGTACCTAATTATTTGGGTAATCATGTTGGTTCTAATGAAAGTCGAAATACAATTTTAAAAGTTATACTAGCTAACGCTCAGCAGGCCATTTATGATCATCCAAATCTTAATTTAATGTAATGTGTTTTAAAAGTTTGGTCTTTGAAACGAAAAATGAAAGGTGAAGGCCAGGCTATGCATAAGGCCAGTACGGTAACTTAGTTAGTAAGTACTAAGTAAGGCACTAAGCAAAAGGCAGTAACTTGAGTATAAGGGGGACGTTACCAAACCCTGTATTATGAAATTTGATCTTGTGAATTGATTAGTTTAGAATGATGATATTGGACCACAAATAATATTATTCCGCTACTCGCATACTCCTGTCACAAACTAAATCAAACCCGCAAGATCAGAAAAGAAGAAGTTACTAGGAATCTCTGAAAGTCGATCAATAGTTGAGAACTTCACCATCGTCATCCGCTACGGAGGTGGGAAGCTGCATCGGAGCTCTCGGCCTCGGGAGAGTCTGACCAACCCTCCACTTGATCGCCATGAAAACAAACTATACCAAGATAAAGATTCAAATCACCGCCAGGAAACCGTTGCCTGGTGTAGTTGCCACTTACTTATTAATCTTTTGGGCAAAAGCCCGCTGTCCTCCCGACATATTTAACCAAATTCGCTTATTTACTCTCACATCCTTCACTCATACCGGAAGTCAGCCATATTGAATTGGCGCACTACCGGTTGCAACGGTGCTGGCGGCTGGCGGTGAAACTGAGAACCTCAAGTGACCGGTAAAACACAACACACACAAGTGATCAGCAACGATTAGAAGTTATTTTCGCTCTCTAAAACTTCACCAACTTTGCTGAACAACTTATATTGCACTACTTTCACAAAGAACTTGCCGCCAGACGCTATACTTTAATGCAGTTTTACACAAGTGACTTCAAAACTGGAGTTTGAACCTGGCGCTACTGTGCTCACGTTCAACAAGTGTCAGAAAGACGAGTTGATTGCCTCACACTTCTAGTTCTACTTTACATATTTATAAATATCCCGAGTCTGGGACACTGCTCCCTAGGTTGGATCTTCACAAGGGCTTTACCTTTGCAAAGGTTTGTACTTTCAGTTGTCTTAGTTTATTGTTTCTATACCAGTAATGTGGGCGTTAATGTGTGTTAATCTCTTCACGGAAAGACAATATTTGCTTTCTCTACTTGAAGTGAACTTGTGTATTGACTAGTGAAAGTTACAAATGGTGAGTGACAGGATCGTGAGTTCTCAGGGTAGCTCCTGTCCATGGATGTGGAGGGCACCTGACACTAAACAAAACTGTCACAGCTCGCTTCTTGAAAGTTTTTACAACTTGTTGGTTATTTATGAAATCAATTACTTTTATGTAGGCCTACTTTTTCGACAAAACTTTTTTTGTTAGAATTATTTTGTTTTGCTTAAACTATTTTTTTTTTTACACAATTGACAAAAAGGTATACATCTGAATGTGCATGTGTATTCTTTCCATGTCTATGTGAGTCGGAGGATTTAATGATAAACATTAACACAATATTCATAAATCATGTTTTCAAAAATCTATATGATGCAATTCAATGGCCCAGAACCAGATTGATAATATTATCTTAGAATAATGGGACTTAGTAACTCCTTAGGCTTAGAGTAAAATTATCAATAATGTTCTGTCGGGGCCAAAAACTTTTGTCACTAAGCGTAAGGACTGGACACATGCATTGAATCATAATTAATTCATTAATTAATTAATGCGTCCATCTTAGGCATCTATAATCTGAAAGATCTTTTGAAGAGAACCAACTATTTTAATTTTGTTTCTGTCTTTATTATTTGCTGAGTTACGGAGAATAATATGACACATTCGTCCAAACAGCACTCGATGGTTTCCTATAGTAAACATCTAGTATCAGTGACAAGTGAAATAAACGTAATCAGTGAAAGCTAAATCACATAACAAGCGGTAATGAGTGAATCACCATGAAGACATTCACTGAATGTCTTCATGGTACATAACAATAACACAGTCACTTATTACTATTTTCAATATAAAAAAAATTGAAATCCAATTGACAATCCAAGAACCTCAGAAAATGTTGCTGATTATCAATAATATCATGAGTAAATGTGTTATTAGTGAAGCAGTGATATACGAGTGCCATATAGGCCCGCAGCCTCGTGCCACAAGGACAGGGTTTGAAGCTCATTTTTGTCTTAAATGTAGGTTATTTGAGAGGATTGGTGAAGGCCAATTGTACATTTTCTGAAAATCTAACCCATATAGAGGGGATGACTTCATGCCACAATCTCTCTTACATCTTGTGTGAGGAACGATTTACTGCTGCCCCATTTTACTCTCATTAAGTCAGGGACCAGCGTGTAACAGTTAGCGGGGCGAGGGGGGGGGGGGGGTGCATTCCAAGCGTGACCAGGGTGTTATGGATGGGGGTGAGTTAGGATGCCCCCGCCCCTCGCCTCTTTGATGTAGGCTGGCCACCAATTATAATTAAATATGCTGCGAGGAGCGCATTTGAATATAATCTGAATTATTACACCTTGTGGCTTTAAATAACTGAGAAATATATGCACCAATGTTGAAGGTACCACGTGGGTCAGATGTTCAGAAAATGTACAATTCAACTACACCAATCCTCTAAAATAACCCGAATTTCAGACGAAAATAAAGTTTTAAAAAAAAACAGTTCAACCTAACCAAACAGAATCAATGCAATAGCAAATATTCTCGAATTTACCTAGTATTGACCAAATTACAGCCTAATTTTGCAGAATTTACTAAATGTGTACAGCTGCCAATTGTACATTTTCTGAAAATCTGACCCACGTACACCTTCCATAGGGCTGTGTATGTATTACAGGTGTTAGAACAAGTCCTCGATGTACAGGAATGCTATTCATTTTAGTTAAGAAATTATTTTATTGCTGATGTTGATTTACAATTGGTCGATCGTCTCTGACTGTCATGTCAGCTCAAATGACTCAATAGTTTAGATTTGTTTAAGTAAATAGCAGCATCAGACTTGTATTTCATGAACAATGTCCAAGGAATTTAGGTGATCACTGTATTTGTATTTAAGATTTTTATTCAGCAATAGAACATCATGTAACAGTTGCACTATTCTCAGTACGTGCTGATTTGCTTACAAAAAGGTAACAGAATGTCATGACGTTTATGAACATGTATCAGAGTCATGTTCTATATATACATCGAAACAAATCATTATGGATAAGAGTAATATTAAGAGCCTCGCACATTAGGCAATTTTAACATGAAATAATAAACAAATAGAAGACTATTTAAGGAATGTTAAAACAAATTATAAAAACCAACCCCAGCCTTGTGTCTAATACAAATATTCCAAAAGGGTGGATCCTATCTGGGTCAGATTTTCAGAAAATGTACAATTCACCTTCACCAATCCTCCCAAATAACCCATACTTAAGACAAAAATGAGCTTCGAAATGCAGTTTAACAAAACAGAAATGATACTTTAAATCAATATGATACCAAATATTTTTAGATATACCCAGTATTCATCAATTTTCAGCCTGATTTAGGAGAATTTACTAAATGTATAGAGCTGCCAATTGTACATTTTCTGAAAATCTGACCCATCTATGTATATATTACACATTCCAAAAGTATCATGAAGTTGTGTAGCAGTTGTCTCTTCTACCTCCTTCATCCATCACCCTTATCTCCTGTTGATAGATAGTTTATCAGTGTTGTATGATCATCAGAATTTCATTTGATATAAAGCTAAAAAATAAGAGGTAAATTATTCAGCTTAGATGTTTTTTTATTCGTCTTGTTGTTTATGAATCGCTGCACTTATCAGAATGACACAATATTGTATTAAATGATTTGTATGTATGTAATAGTTTTATTTACAAATTGTACATCTACATTTTTTTTAAAAGTATGGAAAGGGGGACAAAGAATGAGTCAAATAATGCAAAGTTAATTCATGGCTATCTGCAGTACATAGGCCTTCCCTAGGTGCTGATTTTCTCAGATTATGACCTTTTCCTTCTTAGAATAGATAAAGTGCTGTTGGTGTTTTACCATCTGAAGAAAGATATACGGTAGATCGAAAATATGCATTGAATTACTTTGAAGGATGATTGACAACATTAGGATTTTTTCATGAAAAAAAAACAACAACTTACATTTGATATGTAGTACAGTATCAAAACAAATGTTTATGTTCTCCAATTGACTCAATAGCTTAGATCTTTCGAAGTAAATGACAGTATCGGTATTCCATGATGAATTTAACTGTCAAACTGATAATCACTAGCGAAGTTGATACTTTATTCAAACTGTATAGTCTATGGTTCTTACGAAGTTAGAATATTATATTGCCAGAGGGCGCCATTGTACGCGGTCATATATAAAGCCTCTGACAGGCACCGCTCGCTCACTTCAAGCTCAGACACTCACACGAATTTTGTCTCTCTCTGTCTTTCTGTCTCTTTTTCTCTGTCTCACTCTCCCTTCTTCTCCATCTCTATTTCCTGGGTAAGACCATAAAGTGCCTTTCTGTCTCTTTTCTCTGTCTCTCTCCCTTCTTCTCTATCTCTATTTCCTGGGTATGATCATAAACTGCCTCCCTCTCAGCTCTCCCACCCTTAATATAACCATATTGAATGTGTTGATAAGGGCGTAAAGCAACCAATCTCACTCACGCACTCCCTCTCAGCTCTCCCTCCCTTGATAGAACCTTCAATGTGTTGATAAGGGCGTAAAGCAACCAATCTCACTCACTCACTCCCTCTCAGCTCTCCCTCCCTTGATAGAACCTTCAATGTGTTGATAAGGGCATAAAGCAACCAAACTCACTCACTCACTCACTCACTCACTCACTCCCTCTCAGCTCCCCCGCCCTTGATATAACCATATTGAATCTGTTGATAAGGGCGTAAAGCAACCAATCTCACTCACTCACTCACTCCCTATCAGCTCTCCCGCCCTTGATATAACCTTCAATGTGTTGATAAGGGTGTAAAGCAACCAATCTCACTCACTCACTCCCTCTCAGCTCTCCTGCCCTTGATAGAACCATCTTAAATGTGTTGATAAGGGCATAAAGCAACCAATCTCACTGCCTCCCTCTCAGCTCTCCCGCCCTTGATAGAACCATATTAAATGTGTTGATAAGGGCGTAACGCAACCAATCTCACTCACTCACTCCCTCTCAGCTCTCCCGCCCTTGATATAACCATATTAAATGTGTTGATAAGGGTGTAAAGCAACCAATCTCGCTGCCTCCCTCTCAGCTCTCCCGCCCTTGATATAACCATATTAAATGTGTTGATAAGGGCGTAACGCAACCAATCTCACTCACTCCCTCTCAGCTCTCCCGCCCTTGATATAACCATATTAAATGTGTTGATAAGGGCATAAAGCAACCAATCTCACTCACTCACTCCCTCTCAGCTCTCCCGCCCTTGATATAACCATATTAAATGTGTTGATAAGGGCATAAAGCAACCAATCTCACTCACTCACTCCCTATCAGCTCTCCCGCCCTTGATATAACCTTCAATGTGTTGATAAGGGTGTAAAGCAACCAATCTCACTCACTCACTCCCTCTCAGCTCTCCTGCCCTTGATAGAACCATCTTAAATGTGTTGATAAGGGCATAAAGCAACCAATCTCACTGCCTCCCTCTCAGCTCTCCCGCCCTTGATAGAACCATATTAAATGTGTTGATAAGGGCGTAACTCAACCAATCTCACTCACTCACTCCCTCTCAGCTCTCCCGCCCTTGATATAACCATATTAAATGTGTTGATAAGGGTGTAAAGCAACCAATCTCACTGCCTCCCTCTCAGCTCTCCCGCCCTTGATATAACCATATTAAATGTGTTGATAAGGGCATAAAGCAACCAATCTCACTCACTGCCTCCCTCTCAGCTCTCCCGCCCTTGATAGAACCATATTAAATGTGTTGATAAGGGCGTAAAGCAACCAATCTCACTCACTCACTCCCTCTCAGCTCTCCCGCCCTTGATATAACCATATTAAATGTGTTGATAAGGGCGTAAAGCAACCAATCTCACTCACTCACTCCCTCTCAGCTCTCCTGCCCTTGATATAACCATATTAAATGTGTTGATAAGGGCGTAAAGCAACCAATCTCACTGCCTCCCTCTCAGCTCTCCCGCCCTTGATATAACCTTCAATGTGTTGATAAGGGTGTAAAGCAACCAATCTCACTCACTCACTCCCTCTCAGCTCTCCTGCCCTTGATAGAACCATCTTAAATGTGTTGATAAGGGCATAAAGCAACCAATCTCACTGCCTCCCTCTCAGCTCTCCTGCCCTTGATATAACCATATTAAATGTGTTGATAAGGGCGTAAAGCAACCAATCTCACTGCCTCCCTCTCAGCTCTCCCACCCTTGATATAACCATATTAAATGTGTTTATAAGGGCGTAAAGCAACCAATCTCACTCACTCCCTCTCAGCTCTCCCGCCCTTGATAGAACCATATTAAATGTGTTGATAAGGGCGTAAAGCAACCAATCTCACTCACTCCCTCTCAGCTCTCCTGCCCTTGATATAACCATATTAAATGTGTTGATAAGGGCGTAAAGCAACCAATCTCACTGCCTCCCTCTCAGCTCTCCCACCCTTGATATAACCATATTAAATGTGTTGATAAGGGCGTAAAGCAACCAATCTCACTCACTCCCTCTCAGCTCTCCCGCCCTTGATAGAACCATATTAAATGTGTTGATAAGGGCGTAAAGCAACCAATCTCACTCACTCACTCACTCACTCACCTACTGGAAGTTGTGGGAGCATCTCTCATGTTTACATGTTGATGTGTTCAGTCTCACCTTGTCTACTTACAATGTTCATTGGGGAGATCATTATGTCGGTAGACATCTCCCACAAATTCTTAACAACTCATTTTTGCGACAATTTAGTTCTTGTGTGTTTTTTTTTAAAACATAATTGATCGACTCGTGGAGCATGCTGGTGCATTTGAGACAAGAACCTACTAGAGTTTTCAATATATGTTTTCATGATGTTTATCTATTGGAACTATTCATATTATTGGAACTATTCAATTATTATTTGCTTAATAAATAAATAACTTCATCAAAACAGGATTTAATGCAATGAATTTAGAGAAAATTGTATAGGGTAGCATGAATTATATTCAGAATATAATCTCAGGCTTCTTATATATAACTCCTTGAATTAATGCAGGAATAATATTTTTAATTTTCTGTCATGTTAGAACTGAGAAAAGATTTGATGTCTCATTGACTTTATATCAAACATGTCAATGCTTTGTCCTTTTTTGTAGAAAAAAAAAATTCAAATTGTCAGCGTGGCGGCAGGTTCTCTCAGTGTGGCGCCGCTGCGGCGCCCTTTAGTTAAAACCCTTTATACCATGATGGAATTTAGATAACACTAATCATGTTAATAGTATTATTGTACTTACAGTGTACCTGATGGTGTGCGGGCACTGGTCTGACTGCCCTATTCCTGCACTATGGTGGCTCTATATATAATAGTATTATTGTACTTGTTCTACACTGTACCTGATGGTGTGTGGGCACTGGTCTGACTGCCCTATTCCTGCACTATGGTGGCTCTATATATAATAGTATTATTGTTCTACAGTGTACCTGATGGTGTGTGGGCACTGGTCTGACTGCCCTATTACTGCACTATGGTGGCTCTATATATAATAGTATTATTGTACTACAGTGTACCTGATGGTGTGCGGGGGGCACTGGTCTGACTGCCCTATTACTGCACTATGGTGGCTCTATATATAATAGTATTATTGTACTACAGTGTACCTGATGGTGTGCGGGGGGCACTGGTCTGACTGCCCTATTCCTGCACTATGGTGGCTCTATATATAATAGTATTATTGTACTTGTTCTACAGTGTACCTGATGGTGTGGTACTGCTGCACTATGGTGGCTCTATATATAATAGTATTATTGTACTTGTTCTACAGTGTACCTGATGGTGTGGTACTGCTGCACTATGGTGACTCTATATATAATAGTATTATTGTACTTGTTCTACACTGTACCTGATGGTGTGCGGGCACTGGTCTGACTGCCCTATTCCTGCACTATGGTGGCTCTATATATAATAGTATTATTGTACTTGTTCTACAGTGTACCTGATGGTGTGCGGGCACTGGTCTGACTGCCCTATTCCTGCACTATGGTGGCTCTATATATAATAGTATTATTGTTCTACAGTGTACCTGATGGTGTGGTACTGCACTATGGTGGCTCTATATATAATAGTATTATTGTACTTACAGTGTACCTGATGGTGTGCGGGCACTGGTCTGACTGCCCTATTCCTGCACTATGGTGGCTTCCCTGTACTCACAGTTACTGAGTCACTCCAGTGCTGCAGAGCAACTCGCCTCACCCACCACCAGAAGAAGACTCATGTTCACCAACAAGATATTCCAAGGTAACTATATATGTGACATGTGTCCTGGAGGCTTAGGTTTATCTACCAAGCTATACAGTGCTTGTAATGGTAACACATGGTCTAAATAACACAATCTCTATACAATATAATAGTCTTATCTCTATACAATGTAATACAGCCTTATCTCTATACAATGTAATACTTATCTCTATACAATGTAATACTTATCTCTATACAATGTAATACTTATCTCTATACAATGTAATACTTATCTCTATACAATGTAATACTTATCTCTATACAATGTAATACTTATCTCTATACAATGTAATACTTATCTCTATACAATGTAATACTTATCTCTATACAATATAATACTTTATCTCTATACAATGTAATACTTATCTCTATACAATGTAATACTTATCTCTATACAATGTAATACTTATCTCTATACAATGTAATACTTATCTCTATACAATGTAATACTTATCTCTATACAATATAATACTTTATCTCTATACAATGTAATACAGTCTCATCTCTATACAATATAATGCTTATCTGTATTGCAGGCGAGGCCTTCTACCTGGATCTGCGGACCACCAGTGGCTGCCGTGCGCGGCCACAGCTGGAGGAGGACCTGCATGTGTTGGGCGGCCGCGTGGAGGCCTTCCTGTCGAAAGATGTGACTCATATGATTACAGACAAGCAGGACTGCTCCACTGCCTCCTCCTCCCCCGCTGCTGCAGGCTCCAGGCCTGCCCGTGGCGGGAAGTCTTCCCCTGCCGTGTACTCCCGGGCTCAAGCCTTGCTCAACCGCTCCAAACACAAACAAGAACAGAAAAGCAATGCCTCTGATCCTATCGCCCTGGCCAAACAAATGAGAATCAGGATTATATCTCTACAGAAAGTTCTTAATATTATTGAAAAGGAAAAAGGGAAATGTGACCCCAGTCGGAAACTCTCCTCAGGTAGACATGCTTCTAAAGCAGCATTTAAGAGTAGGAAACTAGAAGGTGCGTTTATAAAGGTGGAAGACCTCTCAGGACTGTACAGACCTTCTGCTAAAAACTTCCCTAGTTTTCCTGTCATAGATTTATTTAATCCAGACATTGACCATAATCAATCTCCCTTTGTTGCAAAAAAAAAGAAAGCATATGTAACGGAGGGGAATCCAGGGAAAGACAAGTGTGCAAGTATGACTCAGCATGAAGCTAAGAAGCCTGCAGCTAGGGTTGGTAAGGCAGCTCAACCCAAACCTGACATTCCTAATGCAGTTTTAACCCCCCGGGCGGCAGCACCAACCCCTAAGGATGGCGCCAAGCCCAAAGCTCAAGCAGGCTACTGTGAGTCATGTGATAAAAGCTACCAGTGCCTCAGGGAACACATTATGAGTGATGCTCATATCAAGTTTGCTCAAAATCATAAAAACTTCTCAGACTTGGACACTGTTGTGTCGAGCCTACCCACTCTAGAACAACTACTCAATTCCTTACAAGTGTCATCTCCTGTGGCTACAAGAAGTGAACCATATGAAGAGGAGGAGGCGGCGGTGGGCGAGACCCTGATGGAGCTGGGGGAGGGCGCTATCAGCGAGGCAGACAAAGGTTTAGTCACACCCATCAAGGTAGAGAAGTCCTCACAGAGTGACCAGACAGACGCCCCGCACCCTATCTGTGATACCCCTGTGTCTGCCTGCCACGTCCCCCACACCATGGCTATAGCGCTGCCTGGGCCACCCAGACTGCAGGACGTGCCCTCCAATGTCTCCTCTAATGATGCCACCATGCCTTACATGGGGCCTGCGCCACAAACATCCCAGTCTGAGAAGGTCCTGACAATGCCTTACTCCCAGGCCAGTCAGCCGCAGGAGACTTCCCAGGCCAGTCAGGAGTCGTCCCAGGATGAGAAGGACCAAACCCTGCCCTATGAACAGGAGGAGGAGGAGGCGTGCGGCGGGGGAACCTCACAGTCTGACAAGGACAGAACTTTACCCTATGAGGACCAGTGTCTGTGTCATGTGTCCTCACAGGAGGAAGACTTTGTGTACAACCAGCAAAACGTGTCCGTCACCGCCAACACTAGCTTCAGCCAGGACAACAAGGCCGCGGTGCAGGCCGCTATACACAGTACATGTACTGCAGCAGCACAGGCCGCTATACACAGCACCTACACTGAACACACCCACACACATGTGTCTCACCAGGAGGTGGCCGCTAAACCTACTGCTGACATGTGTGAAGCAGATGTAAAACCTAATATAGCAGACTTACAAGCTTCTGTGTGTAGCACTGCCGCCCAGCAGGTGGATATAAAGCCTAGTATCCAGCATATGGAGGACAAGGCCATCATTGGTAGCATCCACCCTGTGTCTCCTGCTGCTCCCTGTGCGGCCCCCGCTACAGCTGCTACCTGTGCTACCCCCGCTACAGCTGCTCCCTGTGCGGCCCCCGCTACAGCTGCTCCCTGTGCCCCTGCTACAGCTGGTGGGGAGGACACTAAACCATTTAGTGCTGGTGTGCCTGGGCAGGCAAGTGATGTCAGTCTGCCAGGCTGTAGGCAGGTTCTACTGCCAAATTCTCATACATCTGTACACACATGTGAAGCTGGGCATGTGTCTAGTGCCTCTGTGTCTGACCCTCTCTCTGCCTCCTCACACCCCGACCTCACACACAGCAAGACATCCCATATAGATACCACAACTTCTCAAATAGAAACTAGGACATCTCAGAGAGAAACCAGGACATCTCAGAGAGAAACTAGGACATGTCAGAGAGAAACCAGGACATCTCAGAGAGAAACTAGGACATCTCATATAGAAACTGGGACATCTCAGAGAGAAACCAGGTCATCTCAAATAGAAGCTAGGACATCTCAAAGAGAAACCAGAACATCTCAAAGACATCAGTTATCAGACAAAATAAATGCTGATGTCCAAATTAAACAAGAGAATTCTAGTAGCAACATGGCAGGTGTGGTTAGCTTTGTGCATGGACTGGGAGAGATGGATGGCCTGCAGGACAGCATGAGCCATGTGGTGGTTATACCCTCCGAGTCTAACGACGCCACACTACAGGAACCATTCAGTAGTCGCGGCGACCACTTTGACGTCTCGCCTGTGAAGATCCTCTCTCAGTTCCCTTTCAATTTCACAGAGACAAGATCAGAGCAGAGCCAGGACACTACACCTACAGTATACTCCTCACATCTACCGCCCAACTCTAGACTCGGAGACGAGTCCAGCACGAGAGCCAGCTTCTCAGGTTATAACTTAAGCTCAGGGAACTACTCTAACATGAGTCTGGGGGTTGGAGGTGTAGGGAGTGTATCATCAGTCCATACCAGTGCACTGACAGCCCTGAGCCTGCCGCACCAGCCATCCTCTGGTGCAGCAGACACAGGTGCACCTGCTGGTGTGGTAGATGCCTGCAGGATGAATGAGGCCTGCCTGCCCACTACATCTGAACCCTCCCTGTACCCAACCTCCTTCTCTAACATACTCAGCAACCTCAGCAGCACTGGTAGCCTCACCTTCCACCAACCCTTGTCTGCCGCCGCACCGCCCGTGTCTACACCTCACCAGGTGGCAGCACAGGAGGAGGAGGACATGGAGTGTAGTGCTGCCTCTAGTGATGCTGTAGAGAACTCCATTGCTATGAACCTCATGGCTAAACTACAGAACCAAGACTTCAACAGTTCCGCTAGCGGCAGTGAATCTGATGCCTTCCTCAACCTCAACCAAGCGCCCTCCAGTTTTGATTTGGACTCTATAGACTTGGTGGCTAACAAGATGGCTGACCTGGATGAGGTGCTAAGTAGAGAGTCTATGGTGGGTAACAGCCATCAAACCACTAACATAGTGTTTCCCCTGGATGGTGGCCAAATGCACACAGACAGTCGGAGTAGAGAGTCTATGGTGGGTAACAGCCATCAAACCACTAACCTAGTGTTTCCCCTGGATGGTGGCCACATGCACACAGACAGTCAGTCCTCTGTACTGCCGCCGCCCGTGTATGGCTGCCAGGTGCCCGCTGCACAGACACACATGCAGCAGCCTGCATTTGCACACATCAGTATTGTTCAACCTCAGCCACTCTCCACTAGTGGCAGGCTCTCATCTGCTCCCTCCAGCTCAAACCCAACACCCAGTCCAGCTCCCAGCCCCTACCACAGCCAGAACCCCAGCCCCAGCCCCTACCACAGCGCGGCTCCTAGCCCCAGCCCATACCACAGCCTAAACCCCAACCCGAGCCCTTACCACAGCGCAGCCCCTAGTCCATACCACAACCAGAACCAGAACCCCAGCCCCTACCAAAGCCAGAACTACAACCCTGGCTCCTACCACAGCCAGAACCCCACTCCTGGCCCCAACCCCAATCCCTGCCCAAGCTACAGCCCCAGTCCTACTCCCTGCTTCACTCCTCCTTCTTCTCCTCCACCGCAGCCCCATCAGGAACCCGCGGGTCTACCTAGTGGGTCTGAGCTGGTACCAGAGGCCATGTGTATACCTAGTGAGTCTGAACCAGAATCAGAGCCAGAGCAGATACCAGAGGCCGCAGGTATCTCTAGTGAGTCAGAATCAGAGCGGGGACCAGAGGCCGCAGGTATACCTAGTGAGTCAGAATCAGAGCGGGGACCAGAGGCTGCAGGTATACCTAGTGAGTCTGAACCAGAGTCTGAGAGGGGACCGGAGGCCGCAGGTATACCTAGTGAGTCTGAACCAGAGTCTGAGCAGGGACCGGAGGTCAACATGAAGGAGAACACTGCACCCTCTGTATTTGACCTACAACAACACAACTTGTCACTGGTCAGTTTTGCTGACCTTGCTAAGAGCGCACAGACACTGCCCCCCTTCCATGCTGGTCAGCAGCTGACCGGGGGAGGCTGGACGCAGCCCCCCTTCCACGCGAGTCAGCAGTTGACAGGGGGAGGAGGAGGCTGGACACTGCCCCCCTTCCACACTGGTCAGCAGGTCACCGGGGGAGGAGGCTGGTTCTCTCAGCTCACATCTGCCCCCACCTTCGCCTCCCTCTGCCAGAATGAACCAGTCCGCCTCTTCGCTGACTGCCCCAGTGCTGAGAGTGGTGCCCCGGGGCAGCGGCCGTGGTCGCCCAGCCTGGTGCTCAATAAACCTGTGGCGCCCTCCCCAGTGCACGAGGAGGCGAGGGACAGGGTGGTGGGAACCATCGCTGATGGGCCTTACATTTCACCAGTCAAATCTAAAGTTGTGTCTTCCAAGTACAAGAAAGTAAAATCAAAATCAGAGAAAAAGAAGAAAAAAGGAAAGGATGAAACTAACTGCCGTGATATGCCTCACAATACAGCAAACATTGACACTTCTTCTTCCAAAGTGAAAACTTCCAAAAAGTCTAAAACAGCTGACAAACCAATGAACTTGACCGACAGTGTTGTGTCTGGGAATATGCAACCAGTCGCCTTAGAATCTGATGTCAAAGCCAAGAAACACAAGAAGAAGTCTAGATCTAAGGAGAAGTCCAGGAGGTGCAAGCACAAGGAGTCAAGTGTTGAGCTGGCCTCTCCCATGTCCACCAGTCGTGTAGAGAACCAGGCCACGCCCGGCCGACCCACTCCCAGCCGACACACCACTGACCAACCCACGCCCGGCCGACACACCACTGACCAACCCACGCCCGGCCGACACACCACTGACCAGGACAGTGTCTGGGTATCCACGCCATCTAGGGGACTAAAGCTAAAGCTGTGCCGTAGGGTGGCGACACCTAGTGCCACTAGCAGTAAAGAGCCGTCTGTGTGTGAGGCTGCGGGCGGGGCTGCACCGGACGTTGTGGCCATTGAGCCGGAGAAACCTAAAAGTGCCAAGTCTAAACGACATGACAAGAAGAAACTTGAGAAATCATCCCGGCGCAGAAAACTAGAATATAATTTATAATTATTGGGGACAGAATCTGAGTTTTACACGTTATCTATTGCTGCTATGTATATTTCCCTGTGTTCGAGTGTATATTGTCTGATGCAGTGAATAATTTCCTATGATTTTTGTACATGGGTGGAATTATGTGTAAATATGTACAGTATTGGCAACCAATGTATATATGCTGATGACTGCCCAACCTCCATGAGATGACGTCACGGGGAGGAGTCTACTGCGCGTCTAGCTGCAGGTGATATTATGATATATTAACTCTTCCAATAATTCCTACAATTCAATGTCAACAAATAATTCCTTTTATACATATCAGTAGCATGTATCAATTTACTCGGTGACATTTATTTTTACAGTATTTTTACGTCCATCTTACAATTATTATCAATTATCCTGTCTTATTCAGTTACCGTGGACTCAATTAGGCAATTCTAGAATATTATTAATATTATTATTATTGGAGCTGGAAGTATGTAATGTGGCTCCGGGTAGAATGGGTTAAGTTGTGCGCTGTGAATGTTGGGAAGTCTTCTGACCTTGGGTAAAAGTGACCTTGGGTAAAAGTGATTATGAATGCACAGACTTTTGTCTTTCAGCAGAACATGTGTCAATGGTTATACTTTCCCTACATATATATATGATAAAGTATATTTTTTAGAATATTTTTAAATAAAAAAAAAAGAATATTTAAAGTACTTGTTCGCCTCTTTCATTTTCAAAGATTGTGGGTATATGTAAAGGAAGAATGGAATCAATCGAATATTCATGGTTGGAAGAATAATTAGGCGTATCGTTTACTATCGCAATTCCACGCCGCTTTTCTGGATTAATCTGGTTTGCCAGATGTCATGAACGCTGGAGATACAAGTATAATGTCGTCTGGTTCCTGTAGACGTCATCGATGGTTAGCAACCACGTCACGCCTTCCACGTCACGCCTGGTGAATGGGCGGTCAACAAGCCTGGGAAATCATCACATGAATTGAATCCTGTTGTAGTTTATTAAATGGCGTGGAAATTTTCAAAGATCCCTGACTTATCCTACCCTCTCATATTACTGATCAATATAGAATTTAAATATGAAACGTTATACATTATTCGCCACAATAACGACCTCCTTGATCCGCCATTATGGTTCTGAAAAACTAAAATGGGCCTGGAATTACCTTTGACCAAAAGCGCGGAGATGTTGCGTTCAAATACATGTAAATACAAATATATAAGTTGCGAGAAGCCACAGGCCTATAATCTATTGTTGGGACATTCATGGTAAGTTGGCCTTTTGGTGATTCGTATTTACAAGATTCTAGCCACCAACAACACAAGTGCCTGATGGTATTTGTCTGTGATTTACAGAGGATTTCACAGCTTCATCTGCACCAAGTTCTGCAATCATATCCTCAAGAAGGATTTGCGTGAGGACTGGAATTACAAAACCGAATATTAAAATGTGAAATGAAAAGTGAATTATCTGAGAAATATCATTCTGATTTGTTATTCATTAAATGTCATCAAAGACATAATCTGTAGTCCTATCTATGGGAAAATTACCATAGCAACACGTCTGGACTTGACAAAAATGTCAAAAACAGAAATTTTAATCTTTATTTGAGCCTCAATAGAACTCAAGTGAATGAATGGATTTGCCCAATAGTTCGACTTTTCACCAATAGAGGTAAAGGCGCTCTACAAATAGTTGCACGCCTTGAAGCGCAACACGGGCATTTCTACACTTGGGACCCGGGATTTAGACCAACCCACTTCAGTCCCGTCACTAGCGTTAGACTTGCGCTAATTAATCTAACTAAAACTATTTGAACACATTATTAACCCGATTTTAAATCGAGTCACGGAAGTAAACACAATTTTTGAAGGGGTAGAAGGACATTTAGAAGGCAAAACAGATTTTCATGTTAGGGAGCTGGCAAAAGAGAAACAGTGGTTTTCCCAAGTAGCAGTGTGTCTTAGAACATTAAATGTCAGCTCGGAGTGAATTAGCAAAACCTATGCCCGAGTCTGGAATTTTATGAAGTTTCTGATTTGGTCTCTATTTTTCGGCTAACCCGGAAAAACATTCCCCACTTCATATGCATTTTCAATGGTTAATTCGTAAGTTATTTTCTGGGTTAGCCTACCAATTCACCCGATTTGGGGTTAATTCATAACATTAATTGACCTTCCATAATTTGTAATTCAAACTATGCTACATGGAGGTTGGTAGCCTGAATAAGCTAGATCTGCGATAAGGACATATAGACTGACCTTGACTTGTCGGGCCTTGTTCTGCAGGTTAATATCAGTAGGACATATCATCACCTCCATTTCTCATTGTTAGCATTAGCAACATTTTATAAATGGCCAGTTCCCGGGGGCCAGGACTTCTCGATGCTTACAATTCTCCATTTGCTAAGGTGGTTTTAGAGGCTGTGGACAGGGGGCAGCACCTGCGGCACGGTAGTAGTATACGTAATTGTAGCCTTGGCGCTGTGCCAAGTCATAGCGGGTAGGGGGGGGGGGGGGGCTGGTTGGAGGGTTACATAATCAATTATAAGTGGTACAATTAATTCCCCAACCGGGCCTCTTAATAAAAAAAAAAATCAATTTACAGATTATAAACACTTTCTAACGTATCTTTTGTTTTTCGCTGAGATCTAATTGATATCATAGTAGATACCGTAAGTATAATATATATATATACATATATATATATTGAAACTATTTTTCCAAATTTTTTACAAATGGCTACTCGGAAAAACGGGTCACATATATCTCTGCCTTGACGAAGCGTCACAATCCCGCGGCCGAGGCTGTGGCCTACTTCTTAACCTTTCAGGAGTGACATCAGGCCCGTCAGGTTTGGCAAGGACCATGTATGGGAGTCAGGCAATATCGACCTGTTTGCATAGAAAACAAGTTGCAGGCCCCAAACCAGTGACTGATTCTCATAGATATGGATCCCCTAGACACGATTATGAAGAAAAATCTTAGCTAACTTACAAATTCTATTAGCTGTAGTGAATTTTCTATTTAAGACTCACTCGGCATGAGTCACCCTAGGCGTATGACTCCTACAATCAAGCCCTACACTCCTGACTAAGGCAGCTAGCTCAGTGACAGAGGACTCGTCTCCAGACGTAAGGGTTGGGAGTTCAACACTCGTAGTATGCCCTAATTTTTATTTTTTCATCCTCTACTTGTTGGGCCGTGTAGAGCTGTACAGTCAGCCTACACGGCCGGGCCGGGACGGACGGGACGGGTGGGGGGATGGGACGATGGGTGGCTTTTGCAATGGGTCAGATCAGGGAATACTGGTCATTTGAAAAACAAAATATCCATAATGATGTTGAACAACAATCATAATCGTCACCCCAAGACGCAACTCGCAGCCGCTACTCACTGGACAGGTCTTCCGCCAGAACCTTCTACTTCACTACAAGAATAACATAAAGAGACATATAGATGTTTAATAGTGGGTATAAGTGTTGAGGCAGGCTGTTATATCGATTAGTTACCTGACATTAAAAGACTTAGACTCTACACATCGCCATATGATTATGAATGGCTTAAAGTTCCAGGGGCCCGTTGCATGAGGTATCGTTAAATAAAAGTTGTGTCCTTAAAATATCCCTAACACTTGCTGTTGCACCAGCCAATATCGTGTCCTTAAGTCATGTTTCGTGTCCTTAAATGGGGGTTTTTAACAACGTCCCTTTGAGCATGGGATATCCTTATCGTAGCGCTAAGTGACCTCCGTTGTCTGCTCGTTTCTGAGCGATAATAGAGCAACTAGTGTATCGAGAATTTGATGAGAATGGGAGGGACGGGACGTATTTTTTCTCAGAAATGGTGATGATACATATGATAAATAGATTTTATGATTTAAAATAATTTTCTCATGTACTAAAATGTAAAAATATGACAAAATGTATGGGTATGTTGCTACCCGTTGCAACGTGAATATGGCACACCACTTTCACCACTATGTGCGCCTTGGGTTACGGATACGACAGGCCTCATGCAACACTGGCAAAATTGTATTGTTAGAATTTATTTAACGTATCCTTAATATAATGTTAACGCTACGATATCACCAAAAAGTGGTGCAACGGGCCCTGGGGACATAATTGACATGTGTGCTGCTATAGATGAATATGCTCGTCAGAATTCTTAGGATTTGAATCTTAAAATGATGAATAACCGTGAATAATGTCCACAGTGCTGAGCCTATGGGGGTTTTACACTACATGTCAACAACGCATCATCAAACAACTTTTTTTAAACCTTTGTATTTGCTATAGATATTTAAACCTTTAATAACAAAAGGAGGCATAGGCCTCTAACCCTTCAACATAATTATTTTCATGCATTGCCAAGAAAACACAGAGTTATCCATCATATATCCATATTTACGGAATACAAAATCGTCATGTATGTCTAGAATACTATCCCACCTAATAATTATACAGAACACAATACAAACTTTGGTAGCCTTCTTAAAAATTTCAATACTGAATAATATGTATACGTAACTAAACACTAAACATCTTTTAATAGATATCCAAAATTGATTTTTAGATCAATATTCTGTAGTTCCAAAGTTAGATGTTTAGTACAATTTCAGATATCCAAATTTAATTTTTGACAACAAGATATTTAATTTTGGATATCTGAAATCGAATTTCTATAACTGTAAACATTGCCTTTATTTCAGCATGTAAGACCGACGCCAAATACCGTTGAATAATAACTGCAAGACAACATATTATAATTTAGCCCATGTACTTAAAATGTTTAATCATATTAGATTAGAAGGTCATGTGGGAAGAGTTGTCTATGACAGAGACATGGACCTATTCCTGCCCAGATGCTACTTATTTACATGTTCATGTATAGACAAGTGGAAATAGTAATAATAATAAAAAAAATTATTATTATTATTATTTCCAAATAAAGTTAGATATTATATACAATTGGTTTATTACAATTGTATTTATTACAATTTATTACAATTGTAGATTGTCTCACCAGAATTATTGAATTTTAGATATCAAGAATTAACTCTGGATATCTGAGTTGTTTTTGTTGATATCATTAAAACGATTCAGATATCAACAATTCTAGAATAAATATACCAACGGCTTCTCATATGTAATACCATGTCAACAATCAGCTTAGTTTCAATAACAATGAATATTGTCCTAATGTACCTCTATTCTATAATATTGGATGTGGGTTACCAGGAATAAATACTCTGTAAATGACATGTGGCTTTGGATCATGAGGTATTCCATCAATAATGAAACTCTTCCATAAAGGTAAGGCTTGATTCTATGTAAACAGGTGGCTGATCTAAGCTTACTTACTATATGCAATTATGGTCAATATCAGAGGGAAACTACGGGGGATAACTATCAGCAGAAGCATGAAATACCACACTGGCTTGTTTTAGGCTGAATCATTTGCTCAACAATATTTATAAATAATTTGGTGGATTTTAAGATATCATCATATTTGAAACGATTAGTTCAAGCCGATTCCAATGGTGGTAAACAATAAGGATATTTGATAAGTATTTCTATATTTAAATTTGATATTCTTTTTAAAAAAGAAAGTTCGCAATATCTTTGGGTGGACGATTACTAGTAAATAAGCTAAACAAACTGTATAAGATGACCTTAGTAATGCAAGATATATTTATTACAATGTCCTGACATTTGGTATCTGTATTTATGCCACTACCAGCTCTGAGAACTCTAAAAAGGAAAACATTCTAAGCAAGGGTTCTTATAAATAATCTACTTTGAAAAATGTCAATTTCCTGACACACAGCACATATGCAATTATTTTTTTTTTTTTAAACGTTTTTATTTTCATAAACATACGGAAACATGGCAGAATAGGACACTTCGCTTGTCAGACCAAGCGTTCTTCGGAACCTTCTGCTCCCATACTATATAATAATGCAAATAGCCTTAACGATATTGGCAAAAACGGTGAAATCTTCATTATATATACATCATGATATCGGATATAAAGATTTAAATTTACTGAATATCATAGAGCGGAATTTTATGATGTGAGAAATGATGATAATGAGTTTTGAGATTCTATTCCCTTAAATATAATAATATTGGAGGTGAGAGTGGAGCAAGAGAGAGCTGAGTAACTTAACTACTCATCACTGATTAAGATGGAAGCGTTTGATATGATTCTTAAACATTAAGTTATCTTGAATGTTACGCAGTTCAACCGGGAGATTGTTCCAAGTGAAGGCAACGCGATAGTATAGTGATACCCTATCAAGTTCCCGCCTAGGGGTAAATAGATTAAGGACTGGGGCATCGTGAAGTCGGGTAGGCCTATTTTCCTGTTGGAAATTGAGATGACTTAGTTTACATATTTTCGTGAAAGCCATTTTGGAGAGAAGGAAGTCTATCCTTTTATCTAACTTCATTGTTTTCGTAATACTGTGGATATAATCAGTTGAGGTTCTAGGTTGACAACCAATAGCTATTTTCAAAGCCTTATTTTGCAAGGTTTGGATAGAGGTGAGAATTTTTTTACTGCATCCACTGATAAATGGTGCGCTATAGTCGATAATGGAGAGAATATTGGCCTTGACTAGTAATATTGCACTCTTCTTTGTGAGATTTCTTCGAATGAGGGCTAATTGATATATTCTAAATTGCAAGGACTTCGTCAGAATATTACTTTGTTCACTAAAGTTCAATTGGCTGTCAATGTTAATACCTAGATAACTGTAATTACTAACTTGCTCTATATCTACATTATTTACCTTTAGAATAATCTTGTTGGATTCCGTCTTCCTCTCTCCAAATAACATGGACTTTGTTTTAGCAGTATTTATAAGTATTTTGTTTTTTACAGACCAGTCTTGGAATATCATTAAGTCAAGGTTCATTTTACTAATTAAATCATCTAGGTTATCCCCAGCAGCATAGAGAACCGTATCGTCGGCGTATAGTATATACCTAGAGGATAGATTAAGCTTATTAATATCGTTAGAAAAGATTAAATAGATGATCGGTCCCAATATGGACCCTTGGGGGACGCCACAGCTTATATGTTTCAAATCAGAGTAATGCTCACCAAGTCTAACAGATTGTGATCTGTTGGCAAGATAAGAGGATAACCATGCTAGGGCTTTGTTTTTCAGACCAATTTTGCTAAGTTTTTCTTTAATTATAATATGGTTTACACTATCGAACGCCTTACTGAAATCAATGAATGTGGCTATTGTATAAATTTTGCTATTGTTATTTTCATTAATGTGACTAATCAGCTCATAGAGAGCCTCATGGGTACTCCTGTTTTTTCTGAATCCATATTGGTGGTCCGAAATAATGTTATTAATATTGAGGTGACTCCAGATCTGTGAAGAGATAAACTTTTCAAGCATTTTTCCGGCTATATGGAGGTGCGTTTACCCCGAGTGGAACCGCGCAGAGCCCACCTTGTAGAACCCAACAGGATCCTGAGGTAGAAGCATTCTGTGACCCAACATATATATATATATATATATATATATATATATATATATAGTATATGTACTTAGTTCTGAAGTCTTAGTTCTTAGTTCTGCTCTCACTCATAGATACTGTGCGAGGAAACGGGGGAGGGGGGAGGAGAGGGGGGGAGAGAGGGAGGGGGAGGGGAAGACGGGGGAGGGGGGAGGGGGAGGGGTAGACGGGGGAGGGGGGAGGGGGAGGGGGCGGGGGAGGGGCAGGGGAGGGGGAGGGGCAGGGGAGGGGCAGGGGAGGGGCAGGGGAGGGGCAGGGGAGGGGGCAGGGGAGGGGGCAGGGGCAGGGGAGGGGGCAGGGGCAGGGGAGGGGGCAGGGGCAGGGGAGGGCGGATGGGGGGGGTGAGCAAGTACTTCTGACATACAGGGTCAAAGGTATAATAGATAATGTAAATGTGATCCCCACTACATTTGGGGGGGGGAGGATACAGGCAGGGGTAGAGAGAGACAATGGGACTGGGTAGAGGACAGGGGCTAGAAGAGTGGGGAGGAGGAGTGTGGATACACTGAACAGATCTCTATTATTACATGTACCCCAAAATAGAAACAATACCCCCTTTATTCTATCTATAGATAGACTTTCAGGAACAACGTCATTTCCTCTTCTTGTTCCACAAGGAACCACATTCTTTAATGTGGCCATAATGCATGTTTAATGGGGCCCGCCTTTGTGGTCAAAGGTTACCACATTAAAGGAGAAACTTGAGATGTTTTCATTCTGCCCAATTTAATTGTGTAGGCCTATACCTTGGGAATTAGACAACATTGTTTCAAAGAAAAGGTTAGGGAATTGAATCACATACAAAAAATTACTGGTAAATTATGAATTCTGTTAATCCAGAAGGGATATGGGGCTGATATATAATTACTGGGGCAGGAGTTCCTAAACTACTGTTTTAAATCCTTATATATGTTGCATTTGTCAAATAAATATTTATTTAACTTACATCGAAATACAGTGTATAACATGAAATCGAAACAAATCAAATTTATAAAACAACACTTCAGACAAGTAAAATAAAATTAAGTACTAAAAAATCAAGTGATGAAGTTTACTTATTTTTATGATTATGAAGTAGCACAACAAGGCTGGGGTGGAGGGGGGGGGGGGCATGGGAACAGTGGGCTAAGGGGGACAATGAGGTCCCCAATGTTGATAACACTTTTTTTAATGAACCTGTCACATATGACTTCACCAATATTTTAATTTGTACTCACCCCACTCAAGCAAACCAAATTATGCTAATATTACCCATCCTTTTCATAATCCTTGTAACCATAACTCTATTACCTGTTTATTCACTTAACTATTTAAACATATAATTTGAATAAAGGTTAACTGTGTTCAGTAAAAATATTAATACATTAATATATCTAGATTCCTTAAAGACCTGAATATTTATTTTTTTGATAGAGGCTAAATAATTACAATGATAATAATAATAAATTTGGGGAAATTGAAAATGATTGGATTCTTTCCGTCCTGCCATCTGATTCATTCTATTCAAACAATACTCTGACGTTCTACTTCTAAGAAATTGAAGATCTCAGACCTAATAGGGTTCACACACAAAGCATTCTATCCATAGAACTAAACTGTGCATAACCTGATGACAACATCACTTCTCCTACTTGTCTTCACAGCCTTATAGTGTACACATGTTTAAATTAAATGGAATGACAACATCCCCCATTTCACTCCTCTGTGCTGTGCCCTTTGACCCCAATGGCGGGCTCCATCAAACATGCTTAATGAGCAGGCTAAAGAACATTCTATTTACTGGAATCCTGGCAGGAAATCTCAACCTCCTGAAATTTCAATGAAATTTTACTATTTCAGCAGAATTGCTTATGCTTCCCCATCCTATTACGTAGACAATATGAGTGACCCCCTCCCACTGTCCCATCTTAGACTTTATAAGGAGGGGTCCACCCCAGGAGTTAAGCATAATTTTATCTGAGTGAGTCCACGCAGATAGAGTTTGGAAAAAGGAAGGACATACCATTTGGACCCTGTTTTTCCAAATCACTCTTGTCATTATGAGAGGGTTAATGAACACAGCCAATAACTGCTTCATCAATGCCACTGTGCAGATATTAAGGAACATACAAGAATTCATGGACTTGAATATCGCATTGGCCTTGGATCCATGTTCACATGAACATTTTCCGGGAATCAAAGGACAACCCAACCAGCCTAAAGGTAAGAGCCTATATCTATTTTTGTTGTTGTTGATACTTTTATTTGTCTATCTAAATAATTGACACTATCGGTGGGTACTGATCTCCCTACATAGGGAGGATTTAAAGCCCTAAGCCCTGATCATTCTGTTCCCTAAAGCAATGTACATGATGGACTACTATTGGCGCCATCAAATGAACCCATGTGTGTGGGGTCTGGGGCCCGCCAAGGGCCCCCAAAGCCAGAGGGGTTTCCTTGCTCTCTGACTGTTACTGTTTAAAAGGTGATGGTTGATTTGGTTCAAATCTAAAAGGTTATATAAATCAGTTTATTCATATTCAAGGGCCCCAACATTAGAGTTGATTTATTTTGTTCGTTCAATTTTCTTTTATTACAGAGCGGATCTCAATTTACATTGATTTTCATCAAGGCCCTATATTTTATTTATGTACATTCTTAAAGTAGTGCATCGCATACTCCCAGCTTGTAAATTCTTTCCATAAGTGAAAAATTGTTATACAATTTACAAGTCTAATTTTACAGTGACTTTGACACACCACACGAAATAATAAAGTTTGAGGTCGATAAAAGAATAGTATTAATGATATATGAAATGAATGAAAAAATACAGACTAATTTTCTCATGTCTCTTTGCCGTAGTGAGTAGTAGATGACTTATTAAACGCTCAGGAGTTTGATTATGACTGACAGTGATTATGATAACAATAAGCATTACATTCTTAAGTAATTCGTTTCTTTCGGGGAACATATTACATTTGTATCTGTTTGCAACGATTGAAAAGATGAGATCAAGCCGATTCTAATGATAGTAAACAGTCTGATAATGGGATAAGTATTTCTAGATTTTAAGTTTGATATTTTTGTTTTTGAAAAAATATGTTTCCAAAATTTCTGGAGGTCAATAAACGGTAAAGTGACTAAATATACTCCATATGAGGAACTTTAAAACGCAAGGATATATTACATAGATTGTCCTGAAATTTGATATATCGATTGATGTAGCTATAAGTGATGAACCCTCCAAGAATCAATTTTGCGACTTATGACTCATTTTCCTGAAACCCATCACATATATGAAATCAATATTCAAGGCAGTACAAAAAAACAAAATGCAATCATGGTTACATAATCTTCTGGACATTAGGTTTTCTCCAAGTAGGCTAAGGGGTGGGGCAGACACCTTCGTTCTACTATAGGCCTACTATTTACACTATTTTACAAAACATATGCAAATCAATATTATCTTTTTCTATCATATTATAATACTACTTTTTCTTTATAATCATATTCGTGAGACTTTTTTATACTGTTGCAATTGTTTTCTGATCGATCTCCATATTATTTAATATTGATATTTACCTTTGCAACAATTATTAGTTAAATTATCTAACCAAATCGATCACATATATATCATTTTTGGCGTCCTGGGTGGTGAAAAATGGTCATTTTTCAAATAGGTTTGAATCCAAAGTTATTGTTATATCAGGAAAGGATATCAGGATGTTTTGAAGGGTTTCTGGGCATAAATTGGTAAGGTTATCTCTGAACTGTGAAATATGGCGACTAATAAACCTCTAATAATAACTATATCCATACCTAAATGTACATCTGAGATGTAAGTTTAACCATGAGAAAAATCATTATTATCACTTGGTTATTTTATCACATATGCATTTCACTCCTTCCAAAATCAACAGATTATTTCAGTCGTGCTGGGTATACTGAAAGAATGGGAACAATTTTCTCTGTGGGCAATTACCTGTAAAGTAACTAAATATACTCCTTTGAAAGGCAAGGATATATTTAATACACTATCTTGAAATTTGGTATATAGATTAATATGACATGAAGCACTAAGCCCTACAAAATGGGAATGTTCCATAAAGATATCTTGTGAATAAATCACATTGGAAAATATCAATTTTGCATCTTGCTACTCATTTTCCTGAAACACATCACATATATATAGGCCTATGGGTTATGATATATGTCACATTTAGTAAAAGATTATATCTTCTTGAAACACATTTATTTTTATGTGGTATACAACTACAGTTGTGCTGAGTATATCCTGAAAAAATGGGAAGAAATTATGGTCATTTTCATTATAATAATGTGCATTTAGGCCCTTACATATAGATATATAAGAATATTAGCACAGTGGGAAATGAAACTTTTATGTTTATTGATTGTTCATGCATGTTTGTATAAGGATGTAGTTGTGCTATTCATGCATAAAAATCTGTGTCATATTTATATATTTTTTTAGTTTTGTCTCATACTCTACTTGGAATTGTATGAACAAAGTCTTGTAGCAATTTGCCTTCTTTGTTTTACTAGCTATATATCTATGATTTCAGACTCGGCATATTCCTGCATTGTATGCGCATTGGGAGATGCCTTTATGCAACTTCAAGACAATCATAGGAATGTGGACCCAGTGGATCCCAAGCGATTGCTTCAAATGTGTGCAGGTAATTAACTACTAGTGAATACAGTCACCCAACTAAGTAGTTCTCGCCCTTTTCTGCCCTCCCTTCCTCTTCTCTCCCTTTCTCCTACCTCTCTTTCTCTTCTTTCTCTCCCTCCTTTCTTCTGTCTCCCCTAATTCTAATACAAGTTAGGTAATACATATACATTGTATCCTCTATAGCAGCTCCTTTTGCTCTCACTTTCTCCACCCTCTCTCTCATTCTCCCTCCTCCCCCAACTCTTTCTCCTCTTTAGCTTCTTCACATCCCCTCCACTACATCCTCCTCTTCCTCTGCCACCACCTCCTTCCTTCTCCTCCTCCGCTGCTTCCACAACTCCCCATCACCCTTCTAACAACATTCTTTAATTTAGCCATGAACCATGTTTAATTGAGCCCGCCTATGTGGTCAAAGTTCACCACTAGGAGAAACTTGAGATGTTTTCATTCCTCGTGTTAAATAAGAGTGTGGTCCATTCTCAGGAAATGATACCTTGGGTGAAAATAAAATCCCCCTTTAATCAAAATAATTATCATAGTTTTATTTGTAACATCTAGGTATATATTGTGTATCATTGGTAAGGTGAAATGATTGCATAATCGGTCAGGTCAAATTATGTCTATGTAATTTGTTGTATCCAGTCTCATCTGGTGTGAAAACGAATAGTAAAAGCACATTTTAATTAATATTTATAGGCAAACAGGTATTTATACTACATTTAGCATGCAAGGAAAGACAATTAAATGGACAGTGATTGAATATATATATTATTATAGGGTGTCACAATCTTGGGTCAGATGTAGATCCCCCACACTCTATGTTCTTGACTATGTTTCTATGATTACAAGTTTTACACATATTCTTCAGAGAAGAAATATTACTTGCTTTTTAAAAATTAAACTTGTCAAAACTAAACAAAATATACGGGAGAAATTGAAGGAAAAAGCTATATCTATTAATAATGTTTAATATGTATGGTCTTCCATCATGAGAGCTTCCCTGTATAAGAGGGTGACTTTAAACAAAAAGATTTACAGTTATCATGGTAAAAATGATAAAGAGCCAAATCTATTGGACACAATGAAACTCTACTCAAGGAAAGGGTCTGTGGTGCTCCAACAGTGACTATACTTGCAAAAGGCTCTGTAGTGCTTTTACACTGACTATGTGCTTTGAATAGGTTCTGTGGTGCTTCTGTGGTGACTATGTACTGATGATAGGCTCTGTAGTGCTCCAACACAGACTATGTACTATGGATAGGCTCTGTAGTGCTCCAATGGGGGCCTATAGTGACTATAGGCTCTGTGGTGCTCCAATGGAGGCTTATAGTGACAATAGGCTCTGTGGTGCTCCAGTGGAGGCTTATAGTGACTATAGGCTCTGTATTGCTCCAATGGAGGGTTATAGTGACTATAGGCTCTGTGGTGCTCCAGTGGTGGTCTATAGTGACTATAGGCTCTGTAGTGCTCCAGTGGTGGTCTATAGTGACTATAGGCTCTGTGGTGCTCCAATGGAGGCTTATAGTGACTATTGGCTCTGTAGTGCTCCAATGGAGGCTTATAGTGACTATAGGCTCTGTAGTGCTCCAATGGAGGCTTATAGTGACTATAGGCTCTGTGGTGCTCCAGTGGTGGTCTATAGTGACTATAGGCTCTGTAGTGCTCCAACAGGAGCTTATAGTGACTATAGGCTCTGTAGTGCTCCAATGGAGGCTTATAGTGACTATAGGCTCTGTGGTGCTCCAAGGGAGTCCTATAGTGATTATAGGTTCTATAGTGCTCCAGTGGGGGCTTATAGTGACTATAGGCTCTGTAGTGCTCCAATGGAGGCCTATAGTCACTATAGGCTCTGTGGTGCTCCAGTGGTGGTCTATAGTGACTATAGGCTCTGTAGTGCTCCAGTGGTGGTCTATAGTGACTATAGGCTCTGTGGTGCTCCAATGGAGGCTTATAGTGACTATTGGCTCTGTAGTGCTCCAATGGAGGCTTATAGTGACTATAGGCTCTGTAGTGCTCCAATGGAGGCTTATAGTGACTATAGGCTCTGTGGTGCTCCAGTGGTGGTCTATAGTGACTATAGGCTCTGTAGTGCTCCAACAGGAGCTTATAGTGACTATAGGCTCTGTAGTGCTCCAATGGAGGCTTATAGTGACTATAGGCTCTGTGGTGCTCCAAGGGAGTCCTATAGTGATTATAGGTTCTATAGTGCTCCAATGGAGGCTTATAGTGACTATAGGCTCTGTGGTGCTCCAGTGGTGGTCTATAGTGACTATAGGTTCTGTAGTGCTCCAATGGAGGCTTATAGTGACTATAGGCTCTGTAGTGCTCCAATGGAGGCTTATAGTGACTATAGGTTCTGTAGTGCTCCAGTGGTGGTCTATAGTGACTATAGGCTCTGTAGTGCTCCAATGGAGGCCTATAGTGACTATAGGCTCTGTAGTGCTCCAGTGGTGGTCTATAGTGACTATAGGCGCTGTGGTGCTCCAATGGAGTCCTATAGTGACTATAGGCTCTGTTGTGCTCCAATGGAGGCTTATAGTGACTATAGGCTCTGTGGTGCTCCAGTGGTGGTCTATAGTGACTATAGGCTCTGTGGTGCTCCAATGGAGTCCTATAGTGACTATACGCTCTGTGGTGCTCCAATGGAGTCCTATAGTGACTATAGGCTCTGTGGTGCTCCAATGGTGGCCTATAGTGACAATAGGCTCTGTGGTGCTCCAGTGGTGGTCTATAGTGACTATAGGCTCTGTGATGCTCCAATGGAGTCCTATAGTGACTATAGGCTCTGTGGTGCTCCAATGGAGTCCTATAGTGACTATAGGCTCTGTGGTGCTCCAGTGGTGGTCTATAGTGACTATAGGCTCTGTGGTGCTCCAATGGAGTCCTATAGTGACTATAGGCTCTGTGGTGCTCCAATGGTGGCCTATAGTGACTATAGGCTCTGTGGTGCTCCAATGGAGTCCTATAGTGACTATACGCTCTGTGGTGCTCCAATGGAGTCTTATAGTGACTATAGGCCCTGTAGTGCTCCAATGGAGTCCTATAGTGACTATAGGCTCTGTGGTGCTCCAATGGAGGCTTATAGTGACTATAGGCTCTGTGGTGCTCCAATGGAGGCTTATAGTGACTATAGGCTCTGTGGTGCTCCAATGGAGGCTTATTGTATAATCTGCCTTATGTAGCTCTGGCGTAAACGAGCTGCTGCATTGCCTATTAGAAGAAGAGTATATATATGCTTATCCATGAGCCAAAGTTAGATTACACATACAAATAGTCGTTTTTATTATTGTGAGTGAAGTATTGTATTTTATACTTCTGCTACTTCGGTCGCAAAGGACATGCAAAATTTACCAAAAATTTACTTGTATTTAAAAACTTACTTGTAAATAATACTATGATATCTCAATTCGGCCCTTTAATCTATGGGCAAAGTAAGAAAAGGTTAAAGTTTAAATGATACAAAGAGGGTAAAACTATATCAGCCAATATATACTGGACGACTTTTTGATAATATTTTTGCTTGTACTACATGAGAATACCAGGATTTCCTGTAATTGTGTGCAATAAAACTTTCATAAAAAAAAAAAAAAAAAAAAATAAATCTGTTTGCCATATATATATCAATTAAAATGAGCTTTCTTCATTTCTATTCCTTATATGACTGCATACATCAAATCACAGGGTCTTTAGTTGTAGGAGATTAATTATGGCCTTTAACCTTTTTTTTACCAATAATAAATAAATTTGCTTCAATAGCCTCCCCTCTTAATATTCTGTATACTCTCCATATTCATCTCATTATGCAGGTCATAAGTTTACAAGATTTCGATGAAAGGGAATTTTATTTTCACCCAACAGGACCATTTCAGGAAAATGGACCCATGCTCTTATTTAATTTGATGGAATGTAAACATCTCAAGTTCTTCCTACAATAAGTGGTGAACTTTGACCACATTGGCGGGCTCAATTAAACATGGTTTATGTTTACATCAAACAATGTACCAGAGGTGGAGGAGGAGGGAGGAGGACGGGATTGAGGACAGGGAGAAGGAGGGAAGTAGTATTGGAGTCATTGCAAGTGATGTCTTCTAGTAAAGTTGAATAGGTCTTGTGTGTTGTAGAAATACCAATGAAGTGTTCAGTAGTGATCCAAGTTCTCCCTCTTATTTATACAAATAATGGTGGGAAATATAACCACAATCAAAAGCTGTTTTCTAAAATAGGATATATGTTAAACCGGAATTTATCAATGATTAGAATATTATCCATCCAATCACAATAGAAAATGAATGATAAATCTCAACATGTTACTACTGAGGGAGGAGGGGGAAGGAGGAGGGAGGAGGGAAGGAGGAAGAGTGTGTGGAAGAGGAGGAGGAGGAAAGAGAGAGATAGGGTGGAGAAAGTGAGAGGCGATGCTAGAGAGGATATATTAATTGGAGGAGGGAGAGAATGAAAGAAAGGGAGAGGATGGGGAGAAGGGAAAATGGTGAGAGGAAGAGAAAGGGGTAGACAGAAGAAGAGGGGAGGGAGAGAGAGGGAGAGGTATGGATATGGGGGGAGAGACAAAGAGGAAGACGGAGGGGGAGGGACAGAGAGAGATGAGTTGTTGTTGGTGGTACACATGTATACAGCCCTGCGTAGGGCCGGGTGGAGGCATGGGTGAGTCATCATAGGTTCCCTACGGCTCCAAACGTGGCCCCGTGTAGGTAATGACAGGACGGCGCTAGCGGGTTCCCGTCGCGGTATACCCAACTGGCTATATGGGTAAGGGCTATCGGTCTGGTATCTTTAGGCAGGAAAGCATTATTGGTTTTGGGTATAGGTTTAACAATGGCTACTTTCCATGCTGCTGGGAATATACCTTGCTCAATGGACATATTAAAAAACATGCAACAATTGTTGATCAACAATGGTGAATAAATCTTTGTACATCTTGGAATTCAACTCTATGCAGCCAGAAGCCTTCGTCGTGTCAATTTCAGAAATAAGGTTTGATAAGGTTTCGGGGGACATGACATGGAATTTATTACAGTTCTCAGTAATTATCTCTTCGTGTAAATCAGGGGCGATGTCTGGAATTTTTTTCTGGATTTCCTCTCCAATGGAACAATAGTATTTATTTAGGTAATTTGCTGAGTCTGAAGTGCTTAATTTGATATTATTATTATCCCTAATGTTCAAAATATCTTTCCCTTTTTTGGATGAAATTTCGTCTAAGGTTCTCCAGAGTTTCTTACTATTGTTTGAGTTATTACTGAGAATGGTAGTATAATATTGGGTCTTGGCTCTTCTAAGAAGGCTGTTAACGAGATTCCGTTGGTTTCTGGCTGCATTAACATCGTTTGGGTCCTTTGTAAGATTGGCAGTTTTATACATATCGTCACGTATTTTACAAGCATCTGTGATGTCTCTAGAGTACCATTCTGGTTTTGAACTGTGGAAATAGACATCTTTCCATGGAGCAATACCATTAATTGTGTCAAGTAATACCGAATATAAATGATCCCAGGCCTTATTCACATCTTTTATATTATAGAAGTGATCCCAATCAATATCCCTGAGCGCAATTGCTAGTCGGTCTATATTATAATTTTTCATTATTCGTATTCGTTTTTTGTTACCAGGATTTTTTATTGTTTTCTGGTGTCTGAGAATTAAGTAAATGGCTTGGTGGTCAGAAATGTTGTAGTTGATAGTGCCTAAAGTGGCAGATTTATTACTTTTGAATAGAAAGTAGTCCAATATACTATCCTTGTGTAGACCGTATCGCGTTATAAATTTCATTTTGAGGGTAAGGTCAGAAATCTTTGCAAAATCATGGATTGTTTTGAATTTAGGATTTGCTTGGTCTAGTAAATCAATATTGAAATCGCCTAGGATGATAAGAGATCCAGGATGCCTTAAATTTTCAAATTTTTCAACCAACTCATAGAGCTTATCTATACATGAGTTAACATTTGAGTGTGGAGGTCTATAGACTAGGCCCAGATGAATGGGTTTCATGAAGTCCTTTGTTATCGTAAGACACAATAATTCAATATCGTCGTTACTAGTTGTAAGGATGTTATCGACCTCATAGTGGTATGAATCCCTAATATAGATGCACACTCCACCACCATGCTTGTTAGTGTTAGCCCTGTTTAGGTTTACTAAGTTATAGTTCTGATGTTGCAATAAGGGTAAGCAGGCGTCATTTCTTATCCAGGTTTCCGTAAAACACATGATATCAATGTTTGAATTAAGGATATCATTCTTTACCTGGTCGAGTTTGGGGATTAATGATCTAATATTTAGGTGTGCGATCTTTATACCTCTTTTATGCGCTAATTCCTCCCAATTCGTCAAGTGCGCCTCAAATGTATTGGGACTCATATATGTGCGTCAGTATAGTACGATTCAGTGTAAAAATAGATCTGGGTACATGAGAGCGTGGATCAGCATATCAAGTCATACATACATACATGCATACAGACGAGGATTATCCTCGTCCTGTCTGAGTACGGAATTCTTCCATTCGAATATCATTAGTTGTGCATACAGAGAGACTAATTAATAAGATATAAAGGAGAGTTTGGACTTACCACACGTACCATAATATGTAAGTAAATTCCTAGATACAGTCAATGCCAGGTTACCATTGGGAGCCTATACATGCAATCGGTACCACGAGGAGAATAAGCGTCCAGAGGGAGGGTTCAGGTTGGAAGCGATGATGATCGTCGTCATTCCGTGCTGAGGCCTCCCCTGGTGTGCTTTGAAGGAAGGAACATAAGAGAATTGCCCAATTATGATAGTACATTACAAATGTATACACATAATACCTTACAGTCCAGGGGTTACAGCGATCAACAGTGAGGAAATGGGCATCAGAGGAACATAAGGGGATTGCCCAGTTATGATAGTACTTTACATATATATACACACAATACCTTACAGTCCAAGGATTTGGACGTCCAACAGTCAGAGAGGTGGGCATAGGTTAGCGGTGATGATTATCGTCGTCAGCTGTGCTATATCCATTCTCAGAAGAACAACAGGGGAAGCAACTTAGGGTTAGAGTACATTTCAATCAGGATTAGACATGGTTCAATGGGTGATTACAAAATAGTGAAAATATAATCATCATCAAGGAATGCAGGTCACTAGTACAATATACAACAATATATAGTTATATAATCAAGTCAATCAGATTGGAAAGTGATGATTATCATCGTCCTCCCTTTCTGATTTCTTCTAGGCAATGATAGTTGACCATATATCGTAAAAAAGATATTAAATTGGCTGGGAAAAGGTGTGCATATTGAGCTGTAGAGATCATTTAAACTACTTATTTTCAAAAATACCAGTGATTGATTGTCTTTAATATTTATGAATCTAGACGAGGAGTTGCGTGAAATAGCTCGATCTGCTTAGCCCAATTTTCCAGGACGATGTTATCAAAGTGGATGCCATCGGGTAAGCGCTTGTAGGTGTGTCTGGGCTTATGTTTTTCGAATTTGTGCACCTTGGTAATTAAGTGGGGATGATTAATATTTCTCTTAAAATTGAGCATTCGTATATCTTGGTTAATTGTCAGGATAGCATTAGAAATCATTCTTTGGTATGGTGAGAAATTAGATCTGTTGTTAGCCTTATTAAGTTCAACTCCCACTAGACCTCCTAGTGCGATGTTACAGAATTGCTGTTCGGTACTCATCTGTTCGAGGGAAGATTCATAAGCTGCTGCCATTAATCTCACTAAGTTGCCCTCGTGGGTTGATGCCAAGGTGATTTCTTTGGTCGCTTTGTTCTTGACACAGAAATCACAGATCCCTCCTATTAATATAGCGTTGGTAGGGCGATAGATATGGATTTTCTGCTTCAGTTCTTCTGTCAATCGGTCAATTCCAGCCCCCGGATAAGCGAATACTGTGATGTCGGGTGATCGTATGTATTGCTGCAAATTACGCCCTCTTGAATCGGCCACGATTATTGTTGTGGATCGAATCATGCTGCCTGTAATAAGGTATATTGCGGTAGTATGAAAAAGCATTACTTCTAATGTTCAGCACATAAACCGACTGATGATATATGGCATAGCGATTGCAACGATGGATTACTATTGGGCACTATAGAGCATTCAGGGTTAGGTTGGATAATATTTTTCTGATCATTTACCTGCTGGGTCGGTTTCTTGGGTCTACCACCACGATTTGACGATTGCTTGGTTTTATCTAGCTGATCGGATTGTTCTGAGGATGAATCTGATCTAGTCTTTGAAGGGGGACGAGGTCTCAGATATGCGGGGGCAAGTCTCTCGGAATAGGATGTTTGCTGTATGCTCACCGATCCTGTTGTGGTCCTGGCCTGGGCTAGATCTGGGGGTGAGGACGGGGGAGGCATATTAGGTCGTATTTTGCCACCTGGACCAAGTACTGGTAGGGTGTTCAGCGAATCAGACAAAGGCATTGGCTGGCTCATTGAGTGGCTAGGTATGTCAATATCATCCATTTCCAATTGATGGATGGTGGACCAATTGTTATGTTGATGAAGCGCTCCTCCTATTGCCCTGTCAGCTTTCCATCCTTCATTATCCTTTGGATTCTTCCTTCTCCTGTCTTTTTTAGGGGACCCACTGTTAGATGGTTTGGGATCTTCACCTCCATGTCCTTTGAATTTTCGGTCTAGTCGTTCTTGCTCAGTAATGTATCCATCATTATAACTAGACCTAACATCCTCCAATATTTGGCCCATCATATTGTCGCCAATATAGCTATCTGCTCCAAGATATTCAGAATTCATTCCACACCCAATAGCCCAGTATCTATCGCTCGTTGCCTCATGGATCGGTGCTGTACCGGTTTTACATAAGTACTCGGCCAGGTGCTGGTTCTGGGAGAATTTCTCTTCGATAACTGCTCTCATTACTGATAATTTCATCTTATTCCAAGCAGGTGTGGATTCAATTTCAGTGGCGATTTTTTTGATTTTTCTTGGATCTTTTTCGCGGTATATACGTGTGGCTACTTCTCTGTCACCAAGTAAATTCGCTCGAGCGAAGTGGTATGCCTGTTCGGCCGTATTGAAAACTAATTCGTCAATTTTAATGGGGGAGGGATGAAAGTTGCTCAGGGGAGAATGCTCTGATTGGAAGAAGATTCCTTTATCGTTTCTTTTCGTTTTAGCGTCACTTAACTTGCAACCTTCGTCCAGGAGCTCCAATTCATTGTGCCTGTACCAGATACCGTCAATTTGTATGGAATCACGAACAATCTTTCCTGCTTTCCTTCCCTCTAAATTAGAGATATGGTATTGAATAGCTCTCAGTTTAGCCTTCCGCTCCTGTATCTCGTCGGGGAGGTCAGGATTGATAAATACTTTAGGATATGCAGGGTTATCCTTGAGGGTTGATCGCTTATCATAAATGAGATTTCTGACGGCTTCGTTAACTAGCTTCACGAGTACTTGCCTCGATCCTAGTTGAAATTTCCCTAATCGTCGGGCATACAATATTGATTCAAGTTTAGCCAGCGGGTCTAAGTGCAGAAACAATTTGTGAACCTTTTTATAGATATCTTCACTTTTAGCAAAAGGGAGCCCTACAATAATCAAGTTGCAACGTCGAGAGTCAGTTTCTAACGAAAGCATTTTCTCTTTTTGGCATACATTTTCTTCAGTGATAAGTTCGAGCTGTTGTCTCATGGAAATCATTTCTTCCTTTAAGTTGTTCTCACTTAGAACTAAATCTTCCACCTTATTTAACAATAATTCATTATTGCGATGCGACATTTCGAGAGAGGTTTTCAGAGAATCCAAAGTCAGATTATTGTCTTGAATAGCATAGTCGGCAATCGTGGTAATATCAGTTTCAGGGATTTGGTCGACCGGGCGTAGCAGGGCGGCTCTATTGTTTGGATGCGTCGGTATTAAAGGATTAGCGAATGCACTCACATGCTGATCGTTGGATAGAAATTGAACTTTCCCGTCCATTTTCGCTGGCGATATATATTAGGGTATTTCAGGATAAGATCACGAATAAATCATTGAACAGATAGTTTTCTGCAATATAAATTACTCACTCAGCTTCTCTCGCTCAATCTCAGTACTGTAATGTCTTTGTAATAATGGTATGAAAGTCCGTTCCAGAGATATAAGCAGCGAATTAGTGAGTGAGCGGAGCTCTCTCAAAATGCGTCCGGCACCTCCGAAGTCTGGTCTCTCGCTAGGATGTTTTCAAGGATTGCAGTGTCTGCAGACCACTGTCCCATACTGAGGTCATAGTCAACACCAATGGTGATTATGGTCAATATCAGAGGGTAACTATCAGCAGAAGCATGAAATACCACACTGGCTTGTTTTAGGCTGAATCATTTGCTCAACAATATTTATAAATAATTTGGTGGAGTTAGCAATGTCTTCATCCTTGAATTTAGCCACACAGTCTTGCATTTCTTTCAGACATCTCATAGGCTCCTCCTTCTGCCCTTGTCTTAGGGCCAGGTTGGACTGGAAGTAGTAGGTCAGGACGACAGGGCTGATAAGGACGTCATCCTCCAAGTCCGCTAGGATGTTTTCAAGGATTGCAGTGTCTGCAGACCACTGTCCCATACTGAGGTCATAGTCAACACCAATGGTGATGTATGAGAGACAGTTAATAACTTCCTTTATTTCCTTTGCCTCTGAAACCAATGGCAGCAAATGTTTCAGGGCACATTCCATATTTTCCCAGTCCTCTCTGAGGTAGTAGAATTTGGCGAGGCGGACAAATCCTCCAAGTCCTCGGTCGGTCCATCCATCCGGGTACACAATATCCCTGCCTAAAGTATAATATTGAACAACCTTCTCCACATAATCAAGCACCTTGTTGTTTGAGGAAAATTGTATGATCTCACTTAAAGTATCAGCCAAATGTCTGTAGAGACAGGACTTGTACATGTCAGCATAACCTTCCTTCACAATAGAGCTCAAGTCATTGATAACAGCAAGAACAATTGTCTCAACTAGTGATACAGACTTCTCCACCAGTATTGTATCCTGCATCCACGCATCCACCCTCTCCACAACATCAGTAAACACCACAGAGCTCGCAATACAGGACTGGTACCGGAACTGATAAATGTAGAGATCACTTCCTGGCTTGAGCTTGTTGATGGCCCTGTCTAATATAGGCAGAGCCTCTTCATGTACATTAAGGCTGGCTATTAGTTCACAGTAGGAATCCATAGGGGAATGATAGGGAACATGGAGATCTGCACACATGTCCTGAATAACAGACCTGACTTCACAGGCCAGATCAGTGCTTAGTAGAAACAGGTTCTCTGTCTCATTCCTGACCATGTCCAGCCATGGAGGAACACTTTGTCTGGCCTCAATGGGTAGATGACCAATCAGATTTTGGCCAGGAATGAAATAGTGCGGTAGGTTCCCATTTTGGTAACACTGTATGAGCCAGGATATGACCTTCATACACAAATCCAAGGGCGTGCAATTGGGCTGTAGTCCACTTGTTTCACCCACCCACAAACAGGCAGTTTTGATAAAGTAAGAGCAAAACAGGGTAGGTTTATCAGAGTCACCATTCTCCCAGAATTTATTCTTAATTGCCTTTAAAACATACATGCATTCAGCCATCGCTGGTTCCATGTCATGAATGAGCTCCTTCTCCGCAACAGAGAAGGACAACCGCCACTCAAAACATTTGTTCTCGCTTTGAGAATGTGACATGGGAACAACGTGACAGCCTGCCAGTTGGATCTTGTCTATGAGACTTTGAGTGGGCCAGTTGGTGGGTCTGGGACGAGTGAGGTACTCAGCAGCAGCTGGAGGCCAGGAGAGACAGGTGAGACATGGCACATTGTCTACTGGGCCTCCCACATCCACCTGATCATCCAGCACAGCAGGTCCATGTCTTTCATCCTTGTCAATATTTGTTCTCATAACAAATTTGTCCGCATTTACAAACTTGCAATTTTTGCCTTCTGCATCAGTAATATCATCAAACGTCGTGGTTATGTCAGTGAGATATTCAGCTCCTGACGGCGGCACACTAATGGAGAGAAAAGCTGGGTTGTCATGCCTACCTTTACCCAATAGGTATCCAGATTTGTGAGTTTTTACATCAGGGACATCAAAGACCACAACTGGGTCATCAACTAATACATGCATTAAGTCAATATCACCACATACATCACCAGGGAGACCTTCAAAATGGCTGCCAGTCATAATAGAGTATGTGTCTATCAAGTCAAGTGGTTCTCGGCACATTTGAGCCCGAAGAGTCTGAGATATGCGATGATATGATACACGGCCATCTCGACCAATACACTGGAACTTGATTATGATTTTCATGAACTGCTGAACTTTCTCTTTTACGTCCAAACTGGGAGGACCTTGTAATGTAAAGTTTTCCATCAATGGTGCTTCCTCCATGGTTGTGAAGGTAGTGAGACTTACCAGAGATGGTGTAATGTAATATACACCTGCTGCTATATCCACACCAGCGGTAGACTGGATTGTTATATATATATATATGATAGCTAGGTTTGTAGAGCTAAATATCATTTGCACTAGTACTGGTCCAAAGTTAACTGAAACGTGAGCCTGAATGTAAAGTCTACACACTACTTACAAGTTTGGTCTTGCCCCAATTCCTTATGTAATTGTATAGCGCACTTTTGCCCCACTTACTAGATTTGAATTGTGTGTGGACGACGGGAGTCAGGGGGGGGGGGAGTACCACTGAGTGTGTGTGTGGGGGGGGGGGGGGTATCAAGTACCATTTATATATCATTTATATAAACTTGTATCTAAATGACACTTTCTTCTCATCTATCATCTTCTGGGTCATCTTCTCATCTGTCATCTAACATAGATCTCATATTCCTACCCGTGGAACATGGTAAATAATAACTAAAGGCCAGCGTAGCAAGTTAACTTTATTCCAAGTGTTAAGGATTTATAACATTCAAACCTTATCAGGAGCTAGTATGAGAGGCCTTCAAAAGATAGGAACAGTTATTGACACATTGTAAACACACTGAGCCAATGTTTGATAAGATTAATATAACATCCGTTCACAGGTGTTCAACACAAATACACCACTGCTCAAACTTAAAGTTGCATTCCCAGCTAAATCAACCAGAAACTATTTTTCTCAGTTCTTCCTAGTAAGTTACAGATGTTAAATATTTACAGGTGTTACATAGCTACAGGTGTTATATAGTTACAGGTGTTACATAGTTACAGGTGTTACATAGTTACAGGTGTTACATAGCTACAGGTGTTACATAGCTACAGGGGTTACATAGCTACAGGTGTTATATAGTTACAGGTGTTACATAGTTACAGGTGTTACATAGTTACAGGTGTTACATAGCTACAGGTGTTACATAGTTACAGATGTTACATAGTTACAGGTGTTACATAGTTACAGGTGTTACATAGTTACAGGTGTTACATAGTTACAGGTGTTACATAGTTACAGGTGTTACATAGCTACAGGTGTTACATAGTTACAGGTGTTACATAGTTACAGGTGTTACATAGTTACAGGTGTTACATAGCTACAGGTGTTACATAGCTACAGGTGTTACATAGCTACAGGTGTTATATAGTTACAGGTGTTACATAGTTACAGGTGTTACATAGTTACAGGTGTTATATAGTTACAGGTGTTACATAGTTACAGGTGTTACATAGTTACAGGTGTTATATAGTTACAGGTGTTACATAGTTACAGGTGTTATATAGTTACAGGTGTTACATAGTTACAGATGTTACATAGTTACAGGTGTTACATAGCTACAGGTGTTACATAGCTACAGGTGTTACATAGCTACAGGTGTTTCATAGCTACAGGTGTTACATAGCTACAGGTGTTACATTTTTTTTTTTTTTTTTTTTTTGTACAAATCTTTATTCAGGGAGATAAACGGCAGTTGCCAAAGTTTTTTAAATGGTTCGGGTAAACCCGGTATTCCTTCCATAACCTGAAATTTCTCTATTTCTAATTGACGTAAATTGTAGCTATCGTAATTAGCTGGTAATAAACTAATACATCATTTCTTCGGAGAGTATAATATAATGAGTGAGTAATAATGGGATGAGATGGTATTGGTGATTGATGAAAAAAGTTGGGGTAGCAAATTGTACATAACATAGTTTCAATGTTGGGTTAGTATGCAGTTACAATATAGGTATACGGATGGTTTTTGATAGTAAACCAGTTTTCAGTCTATATTTGAAATTACAAGGTGGTATTATATTTCTGATGTTATCTGGTAATTCATTCCATTGTAATATTCCCGCATATGCGAGAGACTTTTGATATGCGGCACATTGGGGCCTAGCTACTTCGAAATTCAGCCTCCAGTTTTCACGTAAATCGTAGGCTCTATCGCCCTTTTTCTTAATTACCCAGTCAAGTCTACGATGATGTAATTGTTTGTGATAGAACTTGACATTGTTAAAATAGATGCGTTCCTGCACTGTCATGACATTAGCAAGTCTGTGCAGGTTTTCAACATTGTGTCTTCTGGGCTTTTTTAACGCAAACCTCAGCGCTTTATTTTGTAGTATTTGCAGGCGTGTCAATAGGACTTTGCTGCTATTCATATAACATACATTTGCATAGTCCAAATAGCTTAGGACCATAGATTTGATTAATAGCGTTCTAGTTCTAATATCAAGGGCGTGACGATTGATATAAAGGTTACACAACCTGGCATTTGCCTTATTAATTACATCTTTAATCATATTGTCAAAATTCAGTTCATGGTCAATTGTCAAGCCCAGATATGTAAAGACATTCACCCAGTCTAGTTCCACGTTATTAATGGTAATCTTTTGTATGTGGGGTATCACTATTTGTCTGGCCATATGTGGTATGAGCATTGTTTTGGTCTTGGGTAGACTAACAGATAATTTATTGTGAAGGCTCCAGTCCGCGATAAGTTGTGTGTCGTTTTGACATGAGGTAATTAGGTTCTTATATTCATTTGCGCTATTAATCAGGACTATGTCATCTGCAAATAATAACATGTGTCCTTGGATAGGTATTTGACATATGTCATTCACAAATATATTAAACAATGCAGGTCCTAGGATGGAACCTTGTGGTACACCATGACTGATGGGGAGATACCTTGATTGGTATTCCCCAATTTTAACCTTTTGCGTTCTATCACTTAAATAGTTCTTCATCCATTTAGTTAACCAGTTAGGGAAGTTATATTTATTAATTTTGTCTAGTAGGATATGGTGGTCTATAGAATCGAACGCCTTCTTATAGTCAAAGAAGACTAGCGTGCTGTCTTTCTTAGCGTTCTTATTGTTAAGTAATTTGTATAATAGCAGGTATATAGTTTCTATTGTTGAAGAGTTTTTTCTAAATCCGCCCTGTTGGGGGTGGATAATGTTATTGTCTTCAATTAGTTCTTGTAATTGGTTATTAACATGTTTTTCTAACATTTTCATGTGTCACATTACCTTTTTTAGGTATCGGCACAACTGTGGCAACTTTCCACTTAATCGGCATTATTCCTGTATTGATTGATAAGTTATATGTATATATCATTTGCTGTTTACAGCTATAGAAAAGTAATTTGTAAATACGCATAGGTATTTCATCGCAGCCTGATGATTTAGAAGTAACCAGGCTATCTATGATTTTAGTCAGTGAGATATCATTAATTGGTATATAGTTGGCATTTGCCATGTTCTCATTTCCCAAGTTGGGCAATGTGATATTAGTTGGGTTTGGTGCCGGCATAGTCGACGCAATAGTAGCTCCTATAGTAGAGAAGTATTTATTAATTATTGGTGGGACGTCTCCGGCATATGCCATTGATAGTGTTATTGGATCAATAATTTTATTTATATGACTTTGACTGTTTTTAAAAGGTAGATAGTCGTTCAAGATTTTCCAGAACTTCTTATAGTCATATTTGTATCGTTCCAGCTCTTGCTGGAAGTACCTACTTCTAGCCATGCGTGTTTCATTGTTGGCTAAGTTTCTATAATATACGGCTCTGATTCTATGTTCTTCCTTGCGTGTCTTCCTGTACCTTTTAAAGAAGTAGTCTCTATTGTAAGCTAAATTTAAAAGCTCATTCGTATAATAATAATAATAATAATAATCGATTTTATTTCCATCACACAGTTATACATGAATTGAGTCGAATAATAATGGAATTGGAGGACTGTCTGTGCTATTCACAGCTCTTCCGAGCTCCCCGTTGTTTGGAACATATAAATGATCTAACATATAAGTTATAACAGTTGACTAGTTAACTATGCGTAATATATATGAATAAGGCGTACAAAAGTGTACGTATATATACAAGGGCGGGTGTGCAAGCACCCTTTCCGACCTATGTCGGTTTTCTTCAGTTTATAAGTTTTCTTATATTGTTGTTATTGGTTGGAACTTTAGCATTACTGGCTAGTGGGATATATAGTGGAATTCAGTCCCCAGTCACGAGGGCATCAATTATTCAGTATCTTCAATATACATATATAATACTTCCGGCTAGTTGTCGGCGGTGTAATGGGTGCCTAGATAGCGTTGGAAGGCTTTATAGTCTGGTATACATCTAACTTTGCCGTCGAGGCTATTCCACAGGGTGGGTGCCTGGTACACAAATGACCTCCTGAATTTTTCGCTTTTTGGTTTCGGGACTATTAGTGTCGGTCCTTGCGATAATGATCTGAGGTTGATTTTTCTTCTGTCTAGTTTTTCTTCTGTTTGTGTGTCTTTATATGCTTTTTGTAGTAAGTGTATTTGTCTTCTAGTGTGTGGTAGTTGCAAGCCCATTTCTTCGTGTAGGTGTTCGACGTTTGTTCTTTTGTGTAGTTTGAGTGCGAGTTTGATGATTCTGTTTTGTATTGTTGTTATTCTGTTGAGTGTCTGTTTTGGTGCGACGTTGTATAGTGTGTCTCCGTATTCTAGTATTGGTCTGATCGTCATTTTGTATAGCATTATAATTGTGTCTTTTGTGAGTGCCCTTGATATTTTGGTGAGGGCTTTGACTCGTGACTGTGCTTGTGAGATTCGTCTTTCTATATATTTTTTGAATGAGAGCGTGTTGTCTATGTCTACACCGAGGTATGTGTATGATGTTGTGTTTTCTAACTTGTCTTTGTTTATATGTATATTTGGTGTGTTAGTTTCTGTGGTGTTTCTTGGCTTGTTGTGTATTGTCATGACCTGGCTCTTTTTGATGTTCAGGGAGATTTTGTTCATCTTGCAGCAGACTCCCACTCTGTGGAGGTCGTCCTCCAGCATTACATTATTATCAGCGGCATCCGCTCCCGACGCATATAGCACTGTGTCGTCTGCAAAATATTGGACTCCACATTGTTTTACACTTTTATACAGATCGTTAATGTACACTAAAAACATAAGAGGGCCCAGGGCCGTTCCCTGTGGGACCCCGCACACAACACTCCCTTCATTGGAGGTAAAACCATTCGCTGTCACCCTTTGTTTTCTGTCTGTCAGGTAATTTTTGAACCATTCAAGGGTGGAATCGTCCACGCCCACCCCTTGTAGCTTTTGTAGTAATATTTTGTGGTTGACCGTGTCAAAGGCTTTCTTGAAATCCAGGAAGGCAAGCGTTGTTGCCTTCCCGGAGTTCAAGTTGCCATACACCGTTTCCAAGATTCTGTGATGGGCCATTTCAGTTGATTTGTTCGCCCTAAATCCGTATTGGTGTGGTTTGGTTTTCTTGGCCTTGAATTTTTTCTTAGGACATAATTTATTCGTTATCGTTTTAAACTTATTGAATATAAAGTCCCAGGCAAGGTCAGGTTCATTAAGGGCATACAATGAGTTCCAATCGTTTATATTACCAACCTCAGTGTTAATTGCTTGCTGTGTGAGGTTCACATATGATCTAGCTTTAAAATTACATTTGGTATGTCTTTCTCGCGCTTTCTTCTTTACTAAGTATATCATGTTATGGTCACTCAGGTTGTATTGTATAACACCTGCTTCACTGACATATTTGACATCAGTTAGAATGTGATCAATAATTGTTGGATTGTCTCTATTACCATCCCTAGTCGGTATATCTATTTTCAGGTCTAGGTATTTGTCTTTTGTGAAATTAATAAGTTCTTGTCTATTATTATTCGTATATACCTTTCTAATGGTTGTGTCAATGTTAAGGTCCCCAATCACTATAGTTTCATGGCTTGGGTAGTTTTCCCTAGATTTGTCAATCATCTCACCTAATATGGTTAAGAAATTTTGGATACTTCCCGCCGGCGGGCGGTAGATATTAAATAGGATTAAATTCTTTGATCTAGGGTAGATAACGCGGATGGTTTGTAACTCTAGGTCTTGGTCTTGGTGGGACAGTTCAGTTTCGATGGAATATTCCAGTGTTTCACTAATGAAGGCACAGAGGCCTCCCCCAGTCGTTCTAGTTCTATCTAACCTTTGTAGTGAAAAACCAGGGAGTTTGATATTATCGTCTAAAATTTCTGGCTGTAGCCAGGTTTCTCCACATAGGAGGATATCGAATTTCACCTGCTCCAAGTCGATTTTGAACTGGGCCCATTTATTAATAATAGATCTTATATTTAGGTAGAGTAATTTTCGCCCTTTGGTATTATTGAGAAAAGACATAGAGTCGCGTAGAGTGCTTCTAGTGGCATTGGCCATTTATATAATAAACCTCCTTCATTGTCAGACATATAGACGTTGGACGGTATTTAACAATTAACATAACAGCAAGTTTAATTAAGTTATAGTCGAAAATACCTGTGCTCCATGGGGCTAATAGGGGAGCATAACATAGTATTCCAGTCTGTGGTGTCTTCGTGTACAGGGCTCTAGGCACCTGAATTAGGCGTTTTAGATTGCCACTTTCAGGGTGCTCAGAACAATTTTCCACACACAGCATATCTCTTACATCTATTATAACTTCATAGTATTGCGTCTTAATTAACAACCCTTCTATAAGTAAGCAACAATAACGATAGTAGTAGGCTGGCATTTGCCATAAGTATTGCCATGTAGGCAGTGAGGTAGTTTCTGCTGTAGGGTATTCTAAAGCCTGAGCAGTTATAATCGCAATAGTCCTTACAACTAAGGGTGGAACAAAGCAAGTATCGCCGTAGCATGTCAAGTATACAGTAATACCATTGGTTCCCATATATACCTGAGTCAAATTACTGATTAGGTCATAATTATGATAGAACTGAGCAGTTATAGTCGCAATAGTCCTTACAACTAAGGGTGGAACAAAGCAAGTATCGCCGTAGCGTGTCAAGTATATAGTAATATCATTGGTTCCCATACATACCTGAGTCAAATTACTGATTAGGTCATAATTATGATAGGTTGGCATTTGCCATAGGTTTACGTGTAGGGGCAGTTGATTGTCACATATTATAAGCACAAGTGGTAATAGCTGTACGGTCACTGTGGTAGTTCCCACTAAGGCACAGGCATTCAATGTAATAACTAACGGAACATAACAACTTACATTGTGATGCAAATTATAGGTCAATAGTAGGATCATTTAACAGCAAAGGTAGTATAACATGTGAATATAAGCATTTATGGCATATGCCATTTTTAATATGTATTGGCATTGTGGTTTTTCGCAAACTGTCGTCCCCAATCCTGGAGAACATGCCACTTAGGGTGTATCCCGTCAATGAGATACTGGTAGTTATTTTCTGTTACGCCCTGGCTTCTTCTATGCACCTTTGAAGTGAGGGTTGGGTGGATTACTCCGTTATCCAGGTTTTTGGACTTTAGGTAGAAGTTGACAGTTTTAACTAGCTCATCCAAGATCGGTTGGTCGGGGTTGAAAGCGCTTTCCCAGTTATAAGCATTGAGATTCATGCCGTTCACTCCGCAATATATTAGGCAGCTGTCGGGGAATTCATTTGAACACGCGTGCTCTACCCATTCTGCCTGGTCAATAAAGCTATTCTCAGCTACTTGGATATCCGCGAAACGTAGGCTTACCCGCTTAGAGATGGGGTGCCTATATGTCAGGTCGCATATTCCCCCGAATAAATAAATAATCTGTGGCTGGTACCTGGCAATTATCGGTCTACCCGCACAAAAGAGATTACGTAGACCCTTCCCAGGAAAAGCTTGTATTCTTATTTCATCGTGGTTGATGTATGGAGCCAACAGTCGGCCTCTGGAGTCGGCCAAAATGACCGACTTGACTCCCTCAGTATCGTCCCCGAAGTGGGCCATTCTTACGACTTCAACAGGTATATATATACAGCGAAATGTTCATTTGATACAAGGTAGCAGGGAGCTAGCAGGGTTCAGACAGTATAAGAATGATAGAATGTACTTATATTTTCTGGCTTGCAACGTTGGCTTTCGCTGGATTTGGAGTCAGTGTGCGTGGTTGCTCGTCCGTGTTGGTGGCTGCAGTTGAGGTGTGTGAGGCTTTGCTTGCACGTGTTAAGACCCGCGGGTGCTGGTCTGCGACTACTACGGGTTGTCCTTTGGTGGTAGTAGCGGTAGCGGCAGGGGCAGTGACTCTAGTGGGCGTGGCATTGTTTTGTTTCGTGTCAGCCACGTGCTCTTGTTTATTTTCCTGTTCCTGCCTTGCTATTCTGTCACGATCATTGGTAGGTGTTTTGGCTTCCCTCTCTGGCTCTGAGTTATTGGTTTGAGTAGATGTATCCGTTTCATCTCCTGATTTATCATCAGATTCCCCTGAATCGTCTTCATCTTCATCTGACTCTTCGCCTGAGTCTGATTCATGTATGACTGGTCTGTGTATGTTTCCGGCATTTTCTGCTTCAGCTCTCATCTCAGGCCTTGGATTGTTAAGGCCAGGATCAGGATCGTCATCGGAGTCAGGGGGGCTAGTAACATCATTTCTTTCCGCATTTTGCTGCTCTTCTCCTTCTATTTGGTCAGTTTCAGCATTCCTGTTTTCATTATGGACCTCCATGTTTATTGAGTCCTCTAATGATGGCAAGTTGTCATCGTCAGCCAGGGTAGCATCCAGATTGTGGTTGGGTGTGTTCTCAGATCTTCTGATTTCCTCCCTAACTGATAATAGTAGGATACCATGGTGGTTGGCACCCGGCCATGGGGTACGATCATTATATAGCATTCTTGTCTCGTACGAACTTTGCACAGAGAATATTCCTCATTATTGTATTCTTTACTCTATCCCACCTCTCATGTTGGCCGCAGCGTTCACCCATTTTCTTTATTGCACGGGGGCAGGTGGCTCGCTTAATCGATTTTGCCATCAGTGGGTTGTTCGTTTTCATTGCCTTGGTATATTGGTAGGCTTGCTCGTGTGAACTAAAGTCAGTACCATTAAAACGAAAGAAAGCTCGGCTGAAATTGGAGAGGAGCGAGTGCTCCCCTTGATAACCAATTGCTCCTGCGATCATGCGTTGTTTAATTTGTGTAATTTTCAGTCCATCCGGTAGTTGGTTCAAGTCAGCATGCGCATACTCTATTCCATTGACTTTAATTTTGCCCCTTGTTAGGGCTACTTTTGGCTTTTTCTCTCCAGGGGCAACTTCCAAGGATTTGGCATGTGCCATTACCTGGCGCATGTCTGCGTGCCTCTGTGCCGTTTTCTCTGGCATGTCTGGATTCATATAAGACTGTTGGTATCCCCGTGTTTCGCGTAGCCTGATTTTACTTCTAAATATTTTGTTCCTACATTCCTCATCTCTGAATTTGAGAATGATATTTCTGTGGACTTTCTTGTTCTTACTCTTAACACCAATTCGGGCTGCGAATTCCAGATCTGTTGCTTCGAAAGTGTGGTCGATTAATCCACACATTTCCATCATGCGAGTTAGAGTGACATTACCATCTCTATTGGCTTCATTATTCGTTTCCTTTAACCCGGTCAAAATAATATGTTTCTTTCTCTGGCCTCTATCGAGGTCGAGACAATAATTCTCTAGGTTTGCAGTTACACAGTGCATATGCGCCATTTCTAATTCTAGCTGTTTCACCCTAGAGTTGATCTTATTAGTATATGCCTGCAACCTATTTACCTTTTGCTCCAGGGGAGTAGCCCCTTCCTCTCCACCATCATTCGCGATGGCCATACCATCAGCAAAGTTCGCCATAATATTCACAGTAAGAGTCCATAAACACGTAACATATAGGTATATGTTTTCAGTCAGTCCTGTATGTGTGTGTACAAATGGGGTAAACAACAACGTGTGCTGCACCGGTGTCGTTAGCACTGTATAGTGTACTGTTTATGCATTGGTGTCCTAATCCGTACACATAAATATTCACAAGTCCATAACTCCTTATTGAGTAAACACTAAATCCCAATTCTTCCAAATTCCGATGCTACCCAACATATTGGTGTGATGTGGCGAATGATGATGATTATGATAGAATATTCCCTCTCCTAGGAATGTATTTAGTCACAGTGGGCTCTCCGCTCTTAGAAAGGATGTGTGCCCGCCATGACAGCTACCTGTTTCCTACATAGCTACAGGTGTTACATAGCTACAGGTGTTACATAGTTACAGATCCTCGAGGTGTTACAAAGGTACAGGTGTTCCAGTTCCATCCATGTCAAGTCTGTTCTGGTAAAGAAGACATGAATTTTTGGCAACTTTAGAATTTAGTTTATTACGAAGTTGCTAAATTCTAAAATGCAGGTCGCAAAAAATCTGTATCTAAAGAAAGAAATCGAAGATAGTTGGGAAGACAAAGCATGTAAATGGAAGAAAAAGACCAGAGTGCAGAAAATTAACAGATGAAATGGAAAGTATTGTTTCAATAAGAGGTTGTAGAAAAAGAAAGAAAAGAAAAAGAAATTGTGAAACACTCCCCCCCCCCCCCCACACACACACACCACACACAAAATGACAAAAGATATGTTTGTAAAAAAACAATTCTTCTCCTAGCCTGGCCCAACAGCTACTACCCCCTACTCCCTGCTCAGGTAAAAATCCTCCTCTACTAACACTCTCTCCAGGGGTGTGGCTTAAGGAATATATATTCATTAACCAATGGAGAGGCCGGCAGAGGTCTTACAAAGGTTTCTCTAAGGTGAGTAGTGAGTAGGCCAGAGAAAAACAAAAGAAAGGCTATCCTTACACATTTCAATAGAATTTTTTACTACAGACTATACCATGAACCATCAATGAAAATTCACCTTTTGAGGAATCAATTATTGGTTTTCATGTTTATCCCTGATATACATTCACCTTGATTTTTCAAAAAAGGGGTCCTCCTAGCCTGGTAAAATCTCCTCGTTTTAATAGAAAAAGGGTAGGCTACTAATTCGAGGAAAAGTCCTTGAAAATGGTCCGTTTTTTTACCTTCTCCGTAAAAAACGGAGAAGGTTAATGAATGAGGTACCATTCTGTCAATCATCTAATTCAGCAATCATGTGTGATAAGTTTGTGGCATTGTGTTAGGTGTTAGTGTGGAGGCATATATGTACAGTCTGAAGTATATTAGACTCCAACTAAATCATGTTTGAAATAACCTGCAATATGCATACCCGGATACTCGTTGCGTTGTCATAAAACCCTAAATTAAACAGCCTGAAGTATATCAGACTATCAGAGGGACCGTATTACAATACAATTACTAACCACATTGAAACAAGTGTGAATCTCCTCAGTTCGAAGTATATCGTACTAGATCAAAAGCCTGTCTCAAAACTATCATACTGTCACTCTAAAATGCTAGTATATATTGTGATAATGTAACATATGATAATGTACTTTATTATATGAAAACGGGAAAATACCCCTATTTTTTGACTCTCTGTCTCACTGCTATTTTTTATGTATCTTTATGTATTTTCATGTATAACTAGTCACTCGACTTTTCAACCGCCATGTTTAGCCAAAGGTAGAACCCTAGATATTATTCCAAATTAAGGTAACCGCTGGAAGATATGCGTCGGACATAAATCTGATGCATAAGCATGTCGACCTATTTGTCTGCAACCGACTGTAATTGAACTTAATTTGGACAAATAAAAGATTATCTATCTATCTATCTATATCTCATCACACGATCACTCCTAAGTTTCACACTGATATACCAGCAAACAAGCACCACACCACTCACATCCTCACATCCCATTTAATTGGCTGTAATGATTGTTTTGATTGACAGCTTGCCACCCCACGCCACCCAGCTCTGCTCCTGGTGTGGTGGTGGTGGTGGTGGAGGAGGTTCTCAACCAACTGGAGTCTGGTTTGGTATTCTCAACTAAAGTTAGTTGAGAATACCAATCCAGACTTTAACAAAAATGCTCAACAATGAGTTCTTATTACTAACTTAGAATACAGTTCTGTATTCTGAGTTAGTAAATGTTGAGCATTTTTGTTAAAGTTCATGAATCTGAACAAAGTCATTTAATTGCTCCAAACCTAACTTTTTTTTCGACCCAAATTTTTTACGGCCAACTTTTTTTTCGACCCAAATTTTTTTTCGACCAACTTTTTTTTCGACCAAATTTTTTTTTGACAAACTTTTTCATATTCACCCAGATGATAAGCATTTTTGGTAAATATTCTGCATTTTCAGTTTAAGAAAGACTAAATTTCAGTAACTGTGAAGAAATGCGGGTCATTCTTCGTAATAATTCAGGGTCAGTAGTTGGGCGAGAAATTAATCAACGCAACACACAGAGATGTATGCTTCAAATCAGTACCAGCCTCGGAAGAGACTGATTTCCATCTTTCCTTTATTTTTATACTAGACAGATTTATGACGAAATACACTGGTCCTGCGCTGATTGGCTTTGGTCTCGTTGGTCCAATTAATTGACAGGTTAGATTAGAGATCCAATCAGCCACAGGATAACAATGACAGACACTTATTAAAAACGAGGCTCAGAGTGACCACTGCCACTCTGACCAATCTCTTTGGGTGGTGACCAGGTCACGTGGTTATCTCCCCTCCCCTCTCCCTCCCACTCTTTAATCAGTATTCCCTCCCCTCCCCTGACCTAGCGGTCAGCCCCTCCCCTCCTTTCCCACGTGATTGACTTTGAGATAACGGTCAGACCTGGACCTCACCTGTACCTTTGGACTTTGGGATGATAAGAAATCCGCGAGCGTTGTGGCGGTAAGAAAGTGTGGGTAGCCTTCTGGCCGGTAGGGGCGCGACGAATGTCTGGCTGAATGAGACAACTTTAACTTAAAATTAGACAATTTGGACTTGTCAATTTTACATACGTCCCAATCTCATTTGGTTCGGAGAACTGTGTACAACATAGTTCTCCGAACCACTCTAGGAGCAGACAACACATCGACGCAACCCTCATTTTAGTTTCCGGCCGACAACCCCCGAGCAACCCCGAGTATCACCGAGCGGCGACCCCCTTGGCTGACCGAGTTCTGCCGAACCGGAACCCCCGACCTAGAACCATAAGTGGGCATCACTTTTCTTCCACTCACGAATCCATTGCCATCCCCAGTCAAATTCTACCCTCTTGCTTCATTAGATTTGGGAGTTTTAATGCCCGATATCTAATTCCACATGAGAGACCTTTATTTACGTTGGGGCACCTCGATCCAGTATTTTTATCTACGGGATTTTTTAACCTTTGGCCCGCCGGACGAATTCACAGCGGCCATCCCTATGTGGATCGAGGCTCCCTTTCTCCCGTAAGTACATACATGTTTATACAATTGAAAAATGCAAAAATAGGACAATCTAGAGAAGTACAGAGAAAGAAATCACTCCCCTAAATCAAAATAATAGCTAAAGATTTTACAATGCCTTAGCGTAAAATTATTACTGAGGTACGGCGAACCCGCCTCGGATAATTCGTAAACACAGTCTCTTAAGAGTTTTCACTAGGTGGCGTATTACCGCACTGTCTTTTGAGTTTAATGTATTGTTCATCAATATCTCGGCTTTGCTGGTCTATGGGTTCTCCCCGTAGAAACGTCTCAGGCATTTTCACGCAGTCTTTGAATATTGCCTTATACTTTTACTCGTTCTTGGGCTGCCTATCACTACTTAACGTCCGTAAGGTGGCAGCATGTATCTTATACACTTTCTAGGTACCTGTCGCCGTGAACATCCTCAAGGTGGCGACACTGGTACCTACTTATACATTTCCTTTGGGAGCCTGGCTCCTCTGGTCTAGAAGACTGACACGATTCTTTTATATTTTCAGCCCTTCTCTCGACCCAAAAATGGCCCGCAGAGGTGTGCACATCGGTCTAGTGACTACCGACCGTTCCTAGGCTGGTCTCCGTGGTATCACTACTCCATCAACAACGTGACAACCTCCCATTTTTGCTTCACCCTACTTTCAGAGAACGGGTCCTTCATCGTCCTCTCTCAAGTGGTGGCTTATTCCTTCACATAATCAGCTAGCTTTCTCACCCTAACTTGAGCAGAAGAGTGCGTCCCACTGCAAGCTAACACCGGGCGTACTTACTAGGTAGGAATTGGTGACTAGACCAATTAATTAAATTCTACGAAAGGGGTGAGGACTTTGTCCACAGTCCAGCACTAGGCCTGCTTTAGAGTAAACTAAACAGCTTTCGTGACAACACCTCCTTTGTAATTATTACCATTAGATTCCAATTAAATTAGCACTACAAAACATTTTAAAATCAGAATCTGCTCACATTTGCACTTAAGACTAACATTATATCGGCTTAATTTTATCTCACACCACATATTCATCTGAGTCGTTGTTTTAACACACTACTCCACGGGGTACTGCAGATCTTTGCTTCATATCCATCGATCGAGGGGGTTTTGGGGGTGTATTCTGTCTAAAGGAGGATAAGGGGTCAGTTTGGAGGGGTTGGGTCTCCGGGTTTTCGAGATCGTTAGTACCGCCAAGGGACTGGGGTTCAGAATCTTGCAGTGGAATCTCTTCAGCGGGTTGCTGTTGGGATGGGTATAAATTAGAAAAGACATTGGGGAAGGAGGGAAGAGGGGCAGAAGGTTTACTGGGTAGTCTATCTAGACTCTGGTTAGGACGTTTACCTAAGAGAGGGAGGCAAGAGCCGTCTCTCTTCCTCTTCACATACACCACCACTCCTATCAATCCAATCACGATTGCGAGGGTGAGCATGAGGGTCGCGAATCCCCATGTGGTGGAGGCGGAGAAGGAAAAAGGTTGCACCGTAGGAGGAAGGGGAATATCGGTCAGAGAAATTAGGGGGACGTCGATTCTGCTGTTGAACTGGAGTTGTTGCTTCAGCTCAGGATAGTCTTCGAACTTTCTATAGGTTAAGTTGAGAGAGGGTAGGGACAGGGCTTTGGGGGGTGGAATTCTGATCGTGGAATTATGTTGCTCGATGCTGCGCACCCTCCAATCTTCACTATATAAGACGCAGCCACTGTTTACTGTGACCCGTGTGTGTTTGGTAAAAACATTTCTTATAGGTTTCTTACTGATACACCTTAATACAGTCTCGACTGGAAAGTATACTGCAAGGATAACCGATGACAGTTGTTCAAAATCTCTGAATATTTCGTTACTGACATTGCCACGCTTCTTAATCTCTATCTGACACTTTACTGGACCTTTGCCTAAAATTATTTCTGTTTCACATGTTGGTTTTAGGTTCTCCAACGCAGAGGAACATACAGCTGGGCTGTATCCCATGCAGTGGTTAGGAACAAAAGAGGCACCACTAGAGACACTGTCCATCGCTAATTCAGCGATGCCCTTGATGATTTTGAGGTAGGATGGCCCATAAGGGGTAGGAAAATACCTTAGTTTATAGTGTAAATACTTAGTAGCCGAAACTGCAGGGATGACCACCTGATAAACTAATTGCTCGTCTGACTCAGATATGATTTGAACTTGTACACTTCTGTAGTACCAACGAACATCGTCTATTGGTTGGTGTCCCCTCTCACTCAATTGGTGAAGAATTTCATTTAAATGTACTTCAGGTAATATTTCATCAGTCAAGTACCCGTGCTCTAGGTGTGTTCTCTGGCGATGGAATAAATCAATTTGCCTATAATATACCAGCATAATGCGGTCAACTTGGCTTAGGGCCTGATCAACCTCTCTTCTCATATGCATACGATGAATATCTCTAGAAAAACCATTTAAATGATGAACAATTTCAGATACCTGGTCAGTCAGATTTTGGCTTATCTCTTGCAGGTTTTGGATGTCGACTCGATTCTCTCGTAGGAACAGACGGGTCTGGTTTACCACAGAAACCATCTCTGACTGGAAGTGAGACATCACACTGAGGCCTGCCTGCGATGCCTCCACTGCCGCTCGGAGCTCGTCGATCTGGTCTGTGGTAGCTGTACCGAAGAAAGATCGGCTGATCATTCCTACCACTCCTAGCAGAGCTCGCTTCGTGCGAACTGGTGGAGTGGGTAGATGATCCTTGATGAATTGAACATGAAGCCGCCATGTTCTGAGGTCGGTGATTCCTACCACTTGCTGCTCGTGTAGTCCTTCCATCTTAGCTTCAAGGATGTGGAGCCACGACTCCATAGGCGGAGGAGCAGGGGGCTGGAGGAACATTAATGCAGTCCATGTTGCTGTGAGGGCCCTTACCTCCCCAGCCGAGTATACCAGCACACCTTCTTCCTCGAAGATGTCTGCTTGGCTGCAAATGAGGTAACAGGTGAGCAACAGTAACCCCTTAGTCACTGTCCCCACCGCCATCTTGTGCATCTGGTGCTGAGGTTGCCTGCGTGTCCGGTACTTGGTCAGTAGAAGCTGATGTTCTTTTTGCTCTCTTTCCAGGTTTAGGCTCGCTCTCCTTCAGTGGACTAGGCTCTCTAGGGCTAGCAGGCACTCTCCGCTTGGCATGGAAACGCCTATGTAAATGACGCTGAGGATTGTCTGGTGGGAGCACAATCCGCGGAGCTGCTATCAAGGCCCTTGTCTGAGACCTGGTGCGTATCTGAGGAGGTGGTAGAGGAGTACTTGGAGTCCTAGGTGTTGCTCCTCCAGTTGGGTTAACTGGAGTCTCTTCTATGTTTGCAGGAGTCCTGTACCTCATCTGAGGTGGTGTGAACGGTGCTGGAGCCGGTGGTGGAATGACCAAGGCTTGGTTCTGGTCAGCATTATAAGGAGGACGACGGGGCGGATCCGGAACCTCTGGTTGGTCCACGTCACTACCCATATCTTCGTCGGCTGAATAGAATTCTTCCTCGACTTCCGGTACCATTTCCACGTCCGCAGCGCCACCTACAGCTGGATCTTCCGCCTGGAGATAGACTTGATTCACAGGTGGAAGCAAAGGTTCATGTATTAAAGCATTGGGGTCAACATTTAGATTTTGCCCAGGAGGTTCAGGGGGGAGTGGCCTCGCTGCCCGAGCCCGTATTCTCGCCCGATTGCGCCTGCCTTGGCCTGCCCTGTTTTGCCTATTCCTAACTGTATCCCAAGCAATATCCCCAGATACCAATTTTATTCTCTCCCGATTTATTAGTTTTCTCTGACCCTGTGGGTCTCTTACGATCACTACAGCTCCCCTTACACCTAGGACTGTATACCCATGATCCCATCTAGGATCTAGGGGCGCTCTGGCGCCTGCTAATACAACTACTGAGTCACCTACATGTAAGTCACCAGCATTTGCCCGAGCTCTAAGCCTCTCATAATTATACTTACGGCTGGCTTCAGTATTTTCTGCAGCCACCCGGAAAGCATCTGTGAGGGCTTGTAATCGTTCACTTAACACTTGGGGTTCTGTACCATCCGGCCCAGGGAAGATCTTAACAAAGGGGACCGGGGGTTGACGACCAAAGGTGAGAAAATAGGGAGTGAAATTCGTGACTGAAGAGGTGGAGACTCTATGGGCCCAAAGTGTGGGTCCGAGTTGATTCTCCCACTCTGCTGGTCGCGCATTGATGAATTTTTTTAGGATATTCTTAAAGCTTTTGTTAAACCTCTCCGTCTTACCGTTAGTTTGGGGGTGCCAGCCAGAAGTATGTCTGACTTGCGTCCCAATGGATCTTAAATAACCTTCGACTTGTTGATTCATGAATTCTAGACCCCTGTCAGTAATGATTACCTCTGGGGGCCCGTACCGGGGTACATATTCATTTGCCAGATAGTCAGCTATATTTTTCCCAGTTTTTCTATCAATAGGTTTAACTTCCGCCCATCCACTACAATGATCAATTACAACTATAATATAACGATTCCCATTGTCTGAAACAGGAAAAGGACCACATAAATCCATTCCCACTATCTGACCTGGGTACCTTGCTATAGGCATAGCTGTGGGAGCAACCTTATCTTGACCTGCACGATTTACTGCACACTTATCACAATTACTCAACACACGGAGGGTATCTTTCCTCATAGTAGGCCACTTGTAGGCCTCTAATATCCTATCAAGGGTTTTTCTCATTCCCTGATGGCCCACTTCAGTGTGTGCTCTTCTTATCACTCTGTAACGAGCTGATTGCGGCAACACCAATCTAGGATAAGCTGGTTTATTGGGTGGGGACATGATTGTAAACAATAATCCGTTGATTAGTGTGTAATCGTCCACCTCCTCTAGGCCCAACTGATACTCAGCCATCTGTTGCTGCTCTGTTCTGACTTGTTCTCGCTCAAGCTGATCAAACTCCCAGGGGATTTCCTCTGTTTCCTCGAGGGCACCTACTTCAAAATTACTGAGAGCGTTCCCCTCCCCCTGGTCATAAGTTTCATGAGTCTTTATGCGAGATAACATATCAGCCCGTACATTGTTCTTACCTTGTCTATATTCGATGGGGGCACCGTATTCTGCTATTAAAACAGCCCAACGCTGAATTTTTGTATTTTTAACCTCACCAAGAAAGAGCGATTTGAGGGGTTTATGGTCAGTATAGATGGTAAAATCACTGCCATATAGATATGGTCTAAGTTTAGTTAGAGCATAAATAATGGCAAAAGCCTCCTTTTCTATAGTCGCCCATTTGAGTTGGGGACCTGAGAGTTGTTTTGAAATATACTGAACTGGTCTTTCCACTCCATTCTCGTCAGACTGGACGAGTATGGATCCCACTGCGTACTGACAGGCATCTGTATAGAGCTTATAAGCTTTTCCAGGTTGTGGATGAGCCATGATTTGGTCTGAAGTAAGAACGTCTTTTAATGTTTCGAACGCTTCTTGTTGTTCAGGACCCCATTTAAATCTAGCATGTTTCTTTGTTAACGCCACCAAAGGTGTTACAATTCTTGCATAGTCAGGAATACACTGACGATAATATCCACAACAACCTAAAAAAGATCTAATGGCGGACACACTGTCAGGCGGGAGCATTTCTCGAATGGCTTTGACTTTGTCCGGATGGGAATTTATCCCTTGTTTAGACACCTGAAAGCCCAGAAGATCAACCTTGTCTTGAAAGAATTTACATTTACTCTTTTTGATGGTAATACCATGTTCGGATAAAGTGTCAAAAATGATTTTGAGATGTTTTTCGTGCTCCTCCCGTGTTTCAGAATAAATCACCAGGTCATCGATGAATATACCAAGAAATTTCCCAATATATTCGGCGAATATCCGGTTCATTGCCCTTTGAAACACAGCCGGGGCATTAGTTAATCCGAAAGGCATTCTACGCCATTGAAATAAACCTCTATGGCAGACAAAGGCCATTTTCTCTATGCTTTCAGGGTGCATTTGGACTTGCCAATACCCAGATTTGAGATCTAGAGTGGAAAAGATCGCTGCTCCTGTTAGACTATCAAAGATATCTTGTATATTTGGTAGGGGGTGGGCATCTTTCTTGGTGACAGAATTTAATTTTCTAAAATCTGAACAGAACCTGGTTTCCCCATCTTTCTTAGGTACTAAAGTTATGGGACTAGCCCATGGTGACGAGCTTGGTTCAATCACACCTAACTCAAGCATTTCGTCAATCTCCTTATCTACTATCAGCTTTTTGTTTAAGGGAAGGCGATAAGGTCTCTGATTAATAGGGCGGGCATTCCCCGTGTCAATCTCCATGTATACATCTCTTACTATGCCTAATTTACCATTTTTGCCAAAAACTTCTGGGTATCTTTCTTCCCAGATTTCTTCCTCTGTTTTGAGGGAAGCAAATTCAGAATCTATTTCTTCTTCTACCGTTTGACTTTTATATTCTCTACCTCCTAGACGTATGATTCTTTTTCTGTGCCAGATTACTGAATCCAAAATGTCCAGAGCATCGTCCCCTAGTAGGAGATCGTGTTGGAGGTTTTTAACAACGTATACAGGAAGATGACTACCCCCAGCCTTAATTATCGCCCTGCCTTCTGACTGCAAAGCGTGACCACTCAGTGACCGTAATTGTTCACCTTGTTCCAAAATTAACGGTCGGTGGTTTACCTTATTGAAATGTTTCCACAAATCATACTTAACTAAACTTCTAGTGGCGCCGGTGTCGATAAGTGCTTGTGCTTTCCTTCCCGCCACAGGAAGGGCCACACGAAACCGCTTATCCGGCGAATTTATTCCCCCGAAGGGAGAACAAAGGGGTTTGTGGGAACTCTGGGAGTCAATGCTTGTATAGCCGCTATAACGGGTTGCATTTTGTTATCCATTACTTCTTCCATGTCTGGCCGTACAGCCGCTCTCATTTGTGCGAATCGAGTAGGGCATTCTCTAGCAAAATGTCCCTCTAATCCACATTCATAGCAAGTATTCTTACCTCTAAACTTTTTTCCCCCTTTCTGTGCCCCTCCCTTCCTTTTCTGACCCTGTTGTGACTCTACCTGATTAGAATTGGCAACCGGGGCAGGGTTTGGAGCGCTATAAGGCGGAAATGCAGGCAAATAGGATGGTTGCACAAAGGGAAACTGAGTCTGGTTCTGAACTGGTGGTGCATGAACTGTTACCGATGAAGGTTGAGATCTTTCCCTCCCTAAGAGTTCTACCATATTTCTTAATGTTTTTAATTCGTCCATCACAGCTTTTGTTTCCATATTGGTCTCCCCAGTAGGGGTCGGTGGAGTCAGAGTTTGGGTTGGCGTCCGAAGTTTTGGGAGTAAGGCGCCTATTTCCATAGGTTCCTCTCTCCTTTCACCTCTAGCTGGAGCATCGGCTAACGTATGGGTATACGCTGCCGTTGTCGCCAGGTCAATTGCTTCCCCCAAAGTCTCTGGTCTTGTTGAGAATACCTCGCACCGTACCTGTCTATCGGTGAGCCCTTTTATAAAATCTCGAGCTAATTGTGACTGAATTACAGGCAAGGCCAAAATGCCTGGTTCATAAGCCCTCATAGCTGTTTCCAGGTATTTACGGCCATAAATTCGTATGTCTTCGTATGAGAGTTGATGGATCCCCTTCAACTTCTCTCTAAGTTGAGTGGTCTCCTCTTCTCCCATAAACAAGCGAATTATTTCCTGTTTTACACCCTCCCATGTGCGTTCATCTCCCCGTGCTTCTACATAAGATTCGATGGAACGTGCTAATGATCCCTGCGCTAACAATATAACTGCTTCTATGGCTATGTTATCATGTGCCCCTACTGTGATTCTAACTCTGTCCAACCCCTCTAACCACTCTCTGAGTGATTCTTTGTTGGTCCCATCGTTAGGACCCAGCAAGGTTGCATGTCTCTCCATACGCCTTCTAACTACTTCTATTGACGCATAGTGTGCTTTACGATCAGCATCATTGAGTGCATTTACCTCTTCGGCGGTGATATCCCAGTTAATGGGTGTTGTCAGCGCCATTTTGGAGGTACTTGACTTAGCTGATTATGTGTAAAGATGAATTACTATTACCTGCTTGATTTGGAATATTCTATTTCTATATAGAGAATTTGGAATATTAATTTTTGCCTAGATCCAACGTAACAATTTTTGTGCAGGTATTTCCAAAAACAAAAATTTTGATCTCTTTAGTCCCTATTCTTACTCATTACATTTTATCCCAATGGTAAGACATAGTTTCTAGCTGTTCACTGCTGAACTGAATCACACTTTCAGAGGTGCCTACGCAGTCGTTCCAATCCTCAGGTTCTGCGATCGGTGGATAACCATCATTGAATATCTCCTCTAGGAAAATATCCTCAGCTTCGAGGTATTGTGGGAACTCTTCCACATACTCAATTCTTTCCGCCGGTGGCATGTCTAAAATACTATCTCTACAGGATAAAGTAAGATAATACTTGTGTGATCAGCTAATGCACCTTCCAATAAAAGCCCAGCTCAGAGTCCCAAACATACAACACCCATAAATACAATGGCAGTTTTGAAAAAGGCACACTCACCTGACTCCTTTTGCTTGCTTCTAAGGTCGGATACCGATCTGACCAACTAACTAGCCCCTAATCATGGTCGCCAATGAAGAAATGCGGGTCATTCTTCGTAATAATTCAGGGTCAGTAGTTGGGCGAGAAATTAATCAACGCAACACACAGAGATGTATGCTTCAAATCAGTACCAGCCTCGGAAGAGACTGATTTCCATCTTTCCTTTATTTTTATACTAGACAGATTTATGACGAAATACACTGGTCCTGCGCTGATTGGCTTTGGTCTCGTTGGTCCAATTAATTGACAGGTTAGATTAGAGATCCAATCAGCCACAGGATAACAATGACAGACACTTATTAAAAACGAGGCTCAGAGTGACCACTGCCACTCTGACCAATCTCTTTGGGTGGTGACCAGGTCACGTGGTTATCTCCCCTCCCCTCTCCCTCCCACTCTTTAATCAGTATTCCCTCCCCTCCCCTGACCTAGCGGTCAGCCCCTCCCCTCCTTTCCCACGTGATTGACTTTGAGATAACGGTCAGACCTGGACCTCACCTGTACCTTTGGACTTTGGGATGATAAGAAATCCGCGAGCGTTGTGGCGGTAAGAAAGTGTGGGTAGCCTTCTGGCCGGTAGGGGCGCGACGAATGTCTGGCTGAATGAGACAACTTTAACTTAAAATTAGACAATTTGGACTTGTCAATTTTACAACTGACTTGACATCGCACACAAATAATTGATCCTAATGTCTAATTAATGCAATGGGCAGTAGTATGTTGTCTTGTATTGTTAAGTAAATGCTAAATAAACATTGATAAAATGACAAAACAGTGTTATGTTCTTTAGTCAATATTTTTATCACAAAATTTACACATATAGTTAAATATAAGCTCTTTTAATTTTATATTCTGCATTTTCAGTTGAACAAAAACTTAATTTCTGTAACTTGACATCGCGCACAAATAGTTGATACTGAGAAGGAAACGCAGAATATACATTAAGTTAAACTGATTATAAAGTTAAATAGAAAAATAGTTGATTATTTGCACAAATAATTGATACGGAGAAGTTGTTTCCTTTGGAAACACAGAATATATAGGCCTATAATTACGTTGAAAATTGTCGAATAACATATAACATCGTCTGGAGGTGTATTTAGTTGAAAAAATGCCCGGGGGGGGCGTGGGGAGGGGGGGGGGGCCACTCAGAACCAAAGTGGGTTCCCATGCTTGTTCCCCAACTAAACAAGTTATAAGTTTATTAAGTTAATCAATGATTTAATCAACTATTTTTCTGTTCAACTTTATAATCAGTTTAACTTAATGTAGCCTATTTCAACGCTTCATGAAACAAATATTTCTGAAATCATGGATCAAAAACCTCAAATCTATAGCTATATAGGCTACATAAGTTATCTGTCCAATAGAAAGAGTCAGGCTTGTGTACAGAATGAGGATAGGCCCAATAATTGGTAGAAAGCAAAAACGATTGGATTCATGAAGAGCTTCAGATTTGTAGGCTATTATTGAACCAACGCGCCAAACCCATTGTGGAAAATCGCATTTATTCCGACTAGAAAATCTTGGTAAAATCCTGTACATAGCTGGCGACGCGCCAAGTTTGGCCGTGCTGCCACCTGGAGGACACAAAGCGCACCTCAATATTAACCTTCCGCTGTGAGACCTGAATGTAACTGCTTCCGGGAAGGTGACGAGTTGTTGTTTTGTGTCTTCAACTTCTTGGAATCTAAGGCCTTCTAAGGAAACGGTTTTTACTTGTTTTAATTTGTTTATAACCTAAACATGGGGAGTTCTCAGAGTGTGTTTACAGAACAGGATCTTGATGATTACCAGGTGAGTTTTGCGTATTAATTTAGCGAAGTTTCACCACGTAGACAACTTATTCATAAAGTTATTGCCTCCGTAGCTGGAGCATAACATTTATAAGCTTAGCCTTTAATAGGTCGATATCTGGGCCTTCGCCTGTATGTTGTAATATATGCCACAACACCTTCCTCTCTTCCTTTTATTCTAATGCATCTATATCAGATTTTTAAATCCATTCTTGATACTGGAATCCAATACACATTCAGGGCTAACAGGGAGATATATGTAAAACAAAACAGTTTAAAGTTATTAAATTAAACAAGGACTCATGACATGACATGCCCTAGACCTAGTTTAGTTGTGCTCTATAGATTTAGTAATACTAAGTCACACACAGAGGGAAGTAGAAATGGTACAATATAATATATTATATGAATAACTTCCTGCTAATGTTATTTATTATATTGCTTTAGGGGGGGGGGGGGGTCATGAGAACAGACCAGTTTTTTGTGTTTAAAAAACTTTTAATTTAATACAGTAAATCCTTCAAGTTCAGTCATGCACAATTTACTCTATTATTACCCATTGTCATTATCATAGATTTCTAAACAAAATTCTCTATAGATCTTTCACCAAATAGAAGAAAACACATTATATAAAGTCCTGGTAATGCGGTATCCACCAGAACGTTATGTAAGGTCGTACAGCTGCCTTGTATTCCCATCATCTACCCGTACCTATTATTAGGCCTATATTAATATAATATATAATATTGACTTTATTGACGTAGGTTTAGCCCATTCCATATATACCTCCCTGGCACTCAGACCCTGGTGCGTCCACAACATTTGATATGCAAATTATCAAAATTTTACTATTATAAGATTATCAGAATTATTTCAATTCAATTCAAGACATTTTTTATTTGCATAAATGGTGACTACAAAAAGGAAGGCCAAGTTTTGAAACCTAGAGTCCAAGTCTTCCAGTGGGTTCCTGGGTGTTTGGTGATCGCCGAAACAGATTCATGATAAAATAGTACAATATAAATTCAATTCAATAAGGCAGGATGTTGTGTGCCGGGGGTGAAACCTGCGTCTCGTGATTGTGTGGGTCAGATTTTCAGAAAATGTACAATTCGCCTTAATTAACCCTCTCAAATAATCCACATTTAGGACAAAAATGAGCTTTAAAATGCAGTTTAACATAACAGAACTGATACTTTAAATCAATGTGATACCAAATATACCCAGATATACCCGGTATTCATCATTTTCCAGCCTCATTTAGCAAAATTTCCTCAATGTGTAGAGCTACCATTTGTGCATTTTCTGAAAATCTGACCCGTGTAATTATCTCACTGAGTCACTGGTTTAGCTTTCACGCACTGAATAATTCCCGCATTAGGCCCTTACCAGACTTGCACTAATAACCTGCGAGCATACCACCACTTAGACAGAGTATCATCCCCGTATCCTCCCGCACCCCGGAGCTGGGAAGTCGAGGCCTAGTATAGGCTAACCACCACTCCACTCATACCGCTTGTATGTTTACAATTATTCACTCAATCGCAAACTTCTCTTTTTTTATCCTTTCAATTCAGTGACATTTGTAAGCTCAGGAAGACTTTTGATAGCTTCCATTCTTTCTTTACGTACATCTATTCCTTGCTTGTTTACAGATTGCCCTGGGAGTTTTTACTTCCTGAATGCATTGCCCCTGGCTCCCTGGCCCGCTCCCTGGCCCGCTCCCTGGCTAACTCAACGGATAAACTTACCGCTGAGGCTCTGGCTAAAAGTCAAATTTGACTTAGGTCATATCTGAGGTCCTATAAAATTGGGTGTGACCCAACAAAGCTCAGCAGACCTACCTTTAACTGGATTATATGGCTTAACCCCCCCCCCCCCCCCCCACACACACACACACACACTGGTCATAGTTCATTGAACTCTTACATCATGGTGGACTAGAAAGTAAAGGATGGGTAGGGTTAGGCTGGGAAACGCCCCCACCACCACAACCCCCCACCACACACACGGCCCCCGACCCCTAAAATATTACCATTACTTCATCCCCTGAAGAAGGGCCAAAGGGAACCCCAAATGTTTGAAACCATCTACTATTCCACTTAGTCTTCTTCACTGATATCCACCATTCCAAACATCAAAGGCATTAATTAGTCATTAGTAAATCCCCTCCCAGTCCATTACTCATGTCAGTAAGCAATGGTTGAGATTCTACGCAGGTAAAATAGATTATACACAAACTATTGTTGTGGGACCAGAGCTGAATCTAGTGTCCCCTTATATGTTTCAATATATGTTGTTCACATTATATATTTATATAAATGAGGTTGGTCGGACTGTCGCCACCTAGCGTCGGTCTTCTCTACCTGCCAGGTTCCCGCACCGGTGACAGTCACTTACTCCTCGGCTACCAACCTCACCACACCTTCACTTACTCCTATTCACGTGTGAAAAATTTTCTGTGTGTATTCGTTTGGTTTAGTCATGGGTAAGTGTGGTGCGTGCGGATATTCCCACCCTAGACCGGGGGTGTCTGTGTGTAAATACCGCACCGAAGCTGTTGCAAAATGTAAAGAAGCTGGTCAGTTAGAGGTTAACTGGGCCAAATACCTGGACGTTCTTACCTTGGAAAAGCTTACTGAGCAGGAGGAAGTTCATGCAGCCTTGGATATTACCGAACTCCGTCGTCTCAATGCTGGTCAGAGTGCTGAGATTTCCGATATGTTAGACAAGATGGATGTGATGTCAGACCAATTCAAGAAAGTTCTGAAGTTGGTGCCTGCCGGTAATACAGGTCGCGGTGGTGAAGGTGCGACCGGCGGCCATTTTGACAACGTTATGGGTAGTGGCTTGTCCGGAGTGTTGGACCCTAGCTTGACCAACGCGCTCCACGATGTGGCCATCTCATTGGATCCTGCCGTTGCAATAAAGGACAAAGGTATGCCTCTCCGCCCGGAGTATTATGTCCAGCATCTACTGTATAAGACCCCTGTTAAGAATTTGGATCACAACAAGCTTTCATATCGTGAGTTAGTCCATGGGATGGTCAGGGTGGCTGTGCACTTGTTGGAGTCTGACGGTGATATTGCCAGTTATCTTGATCACCTAAGCTTCTTGACAGAGGAGGGCATTAATGACACTTTCCTAGACAAAGCATATGCCTTGTATGATCATAGAATGGTAGACAAAGTCTCCAACGGTAGATTGGACGCGTTCAGCGCCGGAGACCCATTGTGTGTGGCTGTGGGCTTCAGTCCGTCGTTGCGTAAGCTGGGTAAACAACAACAACCCAGTGCGCAGCAGCATGCCTCGTCTACTCCATCTGCTACTGGGGCTGGCACACGCAGATCAGGGAGGTCTAGGATTCCTGTGGACTTCCCAGACGATGTGTGTTACGATTGGAACTATCGCAATTGTGCTAATACTGCCTCTAGTTGTACTCGCAAGCATCATTGCCGGTTGTGCAAACTGGATCATCGTGCCGTGGGGTGTCCCCAGAGGAAACCCCGGGATTCCCGGCAGTGACGTCATTCGCCCACGAGAGTATGCGAGAGCGGGATCTGTCATGGCGGCCATTCCTCAGACCCGTGTGTTTTGCCCACTTCGGACATTGCAAGATCTTCATTCTCTCGTCCTTTTCAAGTCCGCCACCTCTCTGATGTTAACAACAATCATGTTCCTGGAGCTGAGCATCTATTACGCTTGTCATCTACCGATTGCAATGCCGTATCTTCTCCCCAGGGACTTATCGACACCTCTCGTGACTCGGACTCTTGTGCTTTGTTTACCTCACGCTATGAGAATGTACTTCCCGTGGGTCGTAAAGTTATTTGTACTGATACTTGCCTTGATAATCCTGTTCACGCATTATCTTCCCCTGATGTATGTAATCATGTCCGTCACCCTGGTTGTACTACCGTTGATTCCTTTGCTTGCTCTACTCTCCCCGCTGTCACATGTACTTGTCTTGTTTGTAGTAGTTGCGATGATGTTTGTGATGTCGACTGTGTTGATGTTGACCATATTGATGATGTACTGGATTGCTGTTACCCTTATGATAGTTTTTCATGTTCTGATGTTGACAATGTACCTTATGATGCTGATGTCTTGTTTGCAAACGTTGATGATCTGTCCTTTGCTAGCATTGATTATACCATGTGTACTATTGTTGATGAATTGCGCCAGTCACCCTTCATTGATCTGAGTCACCACTATGCTTCTCCCCACTACATCGGCGGGTTCAGGTCACAGTTGAACCCTACTGCTTGGTCTGATGAACTACGACATGAAACCGACCCTTTTCTTCGTAGTTATCTTCTCAAAGGTGTCTTTGATGGCTTTGATATCGTCGACCAATCTTCTACGATACCGTCATATAATTGTGAGAACTACGCCTCAGTTCTTCAGCCTGATGCCTTTGCCTTTGTGAATGACTTAATTCAACTCGAATTAGATGCAGGGAAATTCAAAGTTGTTGATACCCCCCCTCGCTGTGTACATGCTATTGGTGCAGTTCCCAAGCGGGGCGGAGCTTATAGGCCCATTACTGACTGTAAGCGCCCCTTGGGCTCCTCTATTAATTGCTACATGTCTAGTACTTGCAAGTCCTTTAAATACCATACAATCCAAGAGGTGGCTAGTGTTATGACCCGTAATTGTTACATGTGTACAATAGATATCTCTTCGGCCTACAGGACTGTAGCTATTAATCCTTCACAGTGGACATTCCAGGGCTTGTGGTGGCCCTTCAAGGACGGAGGCAAGTTTCTGGTTGATACACGTCTCTGCTTCGGGCTCCGCTGCGCGCCTTTTATCTTCACACAATTATCCAACTTCATATCCAGGTGCATGGTGCGCAGGGGATGCTCCCGTATCTTCAATTATATCGATGATTTCATCATATTAGCTGAGACTCGTGATGAATGTGTCTTCTACCAGACAGTTCTCTTCCGCCTGCTGTTGGGACTAGGATTTCACATTTCATGGAAGAAGGTGATTGCCCCATCTTGCCGCACTACATATATTGGTATAGAGTTGGACTCGGTTAATATGCTCCTTTGTCTCCCAGATGATAAAGTCCTGAAACTGCACGCAGAGCTTTACTTCTTCGAGCATCGTTCCAGAGCAACTAAGCGCCAGCTGCAGCGTTTGTGTGGTGTGCTGGCCCACTGTGCTAAAGTAATTCGTGGTGCCAAGACCTTTTCCCGCCGTATAGTTAGCCTGTTATGCGGCCTTCCAGTAGACTCTAATCCCAGAGTTAGATTGAATGATGAGTTCACTAAGGATCTGCAGTGGTGGCGCCTTGTGGCTGCGGACTTCAATGGTGTCTCCCCCATAATTGACTTCAACTTCGGGCAGGGCCCGTGGTTTGTAACAGACTCGTCAATGCAGGGCTTTGGACTGTATGCGGCCGATGACTGGTTTGCTGGTTATTATTCCCCGCATGTGTGTGATTTAGATATTAGCCCTTGCGTTGCGGGCCATAGCCATTGGTGCGACATTAACACTTCATCCATTTCTCAAGGTCTGAACATCAACTTCCTTGAGTTGGTCCCTGTCTGGCTCGGCCTACTTCGCCTCGCCCCGCGCTTCCCAGGCTCCCATATTATTTGCCATAGTGACAACCTGCAAGTCCTGCATATGGTGGGCAAGGGCCATAGTATCAACTCTAACTGTATGGCCTTACTGCGGCATATTTTCTGGATCTGTTCCGTATTTAAATGCCACCTATCTGTCCAGTATATTAACACTCATGATAACTACCTGGCTGATGCGCTCTCCCGCATTTATGATACCAAGGCCTTACCAGAGGATGTGTTCTCTATATGTTCCAGATCATGCCCCGTTAGCAGCCCTGGATGTGGAAGTTTCCAAGATTATTGCTTCGGCCTACTCGACCAATACTTTAGCCACCCGGAGCTCGCAGTGGAAGCGCTTCCTGTCTTTTTGTGCCAGCCACCAGTTGACCCCTCTCCCTGCTTCAGAGAAAACTGTGGTTCGCTTCCTCGTCATGATCAGCTTATCCAGCAAATATTCCACGGTTAACAACTACTTATCTGCCATTATGGGACTGCATAGAGTGTACGGTTTTGAGCCTACATTCCGTGAGAGCTTCATGGTTAAGATGTGCATGGCTGGCATCAGGAATACGCTGGGCGACCAAGTGACTCAAAAGCGGCCATTAGGGGTTGACAACCTTGTGGCTATGCATCGTTTTATTGATTCTTCCGTGTATGACAGGATCTGCTGGACTGTGATTGCCCTATCATTCCGCTCCCTTCTTTGCAAGTCGAATCTTGTGGGTGATTCGACCTTTGCTGGACATATCCTCCTCAGGCGTGACATTTCCTTCAAGGGCAACTTGGTGTATGTTACTGTGCGCTCCACTAAAACTATTCAGGCCAGGCAGCGGACTCTGAATATTCCCCTCATGAGTACGCTAGTGGGCGCGTTGGATGTGGTCAGCATGTTGCGTTGGATAATGTCTCTTGTGCCTGGCAAACCAGAGGACCCCCTGTTCATGAAGCCTTCCGGTAAGAGCTGGGCTCCGCTCTTATACGGTGAGGTTCTTACCTTCCTGAAACGACTGGTCAAGTCCATAGGCCTCGACCCCGCTGAAGCGGGCCTTCACTCCCTTCGTCGGGGTGGCACTATGTATCTGCATTCTATTGGTGTCCCCCTGGCTGATATCAAATGTTTGGGTGACTGGCGTTCTCATGCTGTGTTTTTGTACTTAGCTACTCCTGATGACAGGAAACTGACTATCGAGAATTTCGTCACCACCAGACTCGACTGCTCTTCTGGATGTGCTAAGACTGAGTAACTTTCAATTTGGGTGGTTTGGCGGTCACTTGACAGCCGGCCATCAAGGCAAAGTTCCCCTTCTAGTTATTTTTCCACTCGCTATTTATGTTTCAATATATGTTGTTCACATTATATATTTATATAAATGAGGTTGGTCGGACTGTCGCCACCTAGCGTCGGTCTTCTCTACCTGCCAGGTTCCCGCACCGGTGACAGTCACTTACTCCTCGGCTACCAACCTCACCACACCTTCACTTACTCCTATTCACGTGTGAAAAATTTTTGTTTAATAAATAGGGCGGTCACTTGACAGCCGGCCATCAAGGCAAAGTTCCCCTTCTAGTTATTTTTCCACTCGCTATTTATGTGTTGTATATCAGTATAATGTAGACTTTACATCATTAACCCTGTTAACCCCAAGTGTCACTATGTGTAACTCTGTCTCTACCACATTTCCACTCATTATGTAAACTTATCCTCTTTATGCCTTTTGTTTATTCCATTCAGGAGTTGACCTACTTCACCAAGAAGGAAATTTTACAGTAAGTATTTGTCGCATTTCCCCCCGTGTTTATGTCATAATGAAATAGAACCTATTCACAAGCCCACAATGTTGAAACCTAACAAGAATTTAGAAAATAACGATGTCAAACATAAACTGCCTTAAATTACGAACTTTAAAATTAGTCTTGGAATATATAGATATCGTTTTAATACAAAGGTATTTGTATGTATACACCACCTTGTACCAGGTATTACATACACTGTGAGTGTGTGCTTTATAATTTAAATAATATCTTTACTTGACATTTATATATCTTATGTAGTCAGCCATTCTACTAGTCTAGCACTCTACCCTGTTCCATGGTAGCGGCCGGACTGTGCCTTATTCAGAGCCTGTTTACTGTTCCATGGTAGCGGCCGGACTGTACCTTATCCAGAGCCTGTTTACTGTTCCATGGTAGCGGCCGGACTGTACCTTATCCAGAGCCTGTTTACTGTTCCATGGTAGCGGCCGGACTGTACCTTATCCAGAGCCTGTTTACTGTTCCATGGTAGCGGCCGGACTGTACCTTATCCAGAGCCTGTTTACTGTTCCATGGTAGCGGCCGGACTGTACCTTATCCACAGGCCTGTTTACTGTTCCATGGTAGCGGCCGGACTGTACCTTATCCACAGGCCTGTTTACTGTTCCATGGTAGCGGCCGGACTGTGCCTTATTCAGAGCCTGTTTACTGTTCCATGGTAGCGGCCGGACTGTACCTTATCCAGAGCCTGTTTACTGTTCCATGGTAGCGGCCGGACTGTACCTTATCCAGAGCCTGTTTACTGTTCCATGGTAGCGGCCGGACTGTACCTTATCCAGAGCCTGTTTACTGTTCCATGGTAGCGGCCGGACTGTACCTTATCCAGAGCCTGTTTACTGTTCCATGGTAGCGGCCGGACTGTGCCTTATCCAGAGCCTGTTTACTGTTCCATGGTAGCGGCCGGACTGTGCCTTATCCAGAGCCTGTTTACTGTTCCATGGTAGCGGCCGGACTGTACCTTATCCAGAGCCTGTTTACTGTTCCATGGTAGCGGCCGGACTGTACCTTATCCAGAGCCTGTTTACTGTTCCATGGTAGCGGCCGGACTGTGCCTTATTCAGAGCCTGTTTACTGTTCCATGGTAGCGGCCGGACTGTACCTTATCCAGAGCCTGTTTACTGTTCCATGGTAGCGGCCGGACTGTGCCTTATTCAGAGCCTGTTTACTGTTCCATGGTAGCGGCCGGACTGTACCTTATCCAGAGGCCTGTTTACTGTTCCATGGTAGCGGCCGGACTGTACCTTATCCAGAGCTGTTTACTGTTCCATGGTAGCGGCCGGACTGTACCTTATCCAGAGCCTGTTTACTGTTCCATGGTAGCGGCCGGACTGTACCTTATCCACAGGCCTGTTTACTGTTCCATGGTAGCGGCCGGACTGTACCTTATCCAGAGCCTGTTTACTGTTCCATGGTAGCGGCCGGACTGTACCTTATCCACAGGCCTGTTTACCATTATTGTTACTTATGTAAACATTTACCAATATTTGATGAGCCACATGAAAATGAGTCACAAGTCGCAAAATTGATAATTTTTTAAGTGTTTTTTTTACGAGATCAGTTTATTAAAATCTTCTGATTCTCAGAGGGTTTAACACTTATAGTCCTATATCCTTGTGTTTTGAAGGCCTTCATATGGAGTATATTTAGTTACTTTACTGGTAATTACCCATCCAGAAACATTGCAAACTTTTTTTTTTCAAAATAAATATATCAAACTTAAAGTATAGAAGTGCTTATTAGGTGTCCTAGTGTTTACTATCCTTGAAATCAGCTTGATCTCCTCTTTTCAAATATAGTGATATCTCAAAATCCATATTTTGCGACTTATGACTCATTTTCCTAAAACGGATCACATTTAAAGTATTATTCAATTGAATGTGTGGCGCTGACAATGTGTAAGTTGTTGTACAATTATTGCCTGTGTTTCAGTGTCTTCAAGCGGTTCCAAATGCTAGGGAAGGAGACGGTAGGCAACAACAAGAACTCCAAGTTACCCAAAGATTCAATCCTAGATCTACCAGAACTCAGGGTCAGTACCTTACACACTTTATTACATACACATATGATTTCAGGGATATAGGGGTGCTATTTGAAAAGTCAAATAGCACCTACCGTAGTGGCCCGTTTATAAGCCGGGACCTGTTTAAAAGCCTATCTCAAATACAGACCGGGGGTGTAGGTGTCATGAAAAAATAAAATCCTCTAAAATCTAGCCGGGGCTAGAGGGGTTTCGAAACAAATACAAGCCCGGGCTTATGAACGGGCCACTACAGTATTTGCTATTTGAGCCGAATATCCACAAGATTGATGGGAAGTAAGGTAAAATACTATTAAAATTGATTCCCTTGTTGATTTAGTATGTAATAAATACCTAATAGCACTCTGTTCGGTTTGTAATCGATCAAAGACATTAGTTTGCCAGGTGAGAACAGGTGAGAAGAAGTTGGGTCAAATCGCAAGCCACCCCAAAGGGCTGGCGTGCGATTTGACATGATATGATATGATAATACATTATCATTGAAACTTTATTTCCGTTTTTGTTTACATAATGTTTTTCAACAACTGACTGTAAATAGGTCGCATGTGTTTACCATTGGCAGCTCTTCCGACCTTCTACCTCTAATGTGACTAGCACAAAGTAAACAAATGTAAACAAGAAGTGACCACTTATTAGATATTGGGGCTAAATAGCCTTAGAGTTGAAACCATTGTTATACTATAGAGAGTTTCTCCCTATTCACGCACATAATCATGACCCGTATATCACAATATAAATCACTGCCTCAGCCTAATTCACTGCGTCAGCATAAATCATTGCACCAGACTATTCAATACAATATACACATCCATTGATACATTTCAGAGTAATACATGAATTCATTAATAAATGCATGCTAAATATTAGGGTAATAAAACATTAATAACCCTGTAATTAGTTAAACATCAATTAGGGTAATAGAACATGTTAAGTCCATAGTGGACATTAACAGTTATACGATGCTGATGCAGAAAAACGTTTTGTTGTCAATTAGTGAAGATCAACACTATTTTATGGAACTCACTCAAGAGACCAAGGAAAATTGTAGGATAAACTACTCTAGCTATGTACAAGGAACGGGATGGAATGTTGAGTTGAGGAACCGACCTGTCTAGTAGCCTTGTTGGCGGATAATAGGAAGGCAGTAATGAAATTATGCCATTTTAACAGTTGTCTGACCTTGGCTATACCGCCGGCCCATATTCCATTGACAATGACAAGCACATTCTGATGCATATAAATAGCCTTACAGTTTAAACAACCATATGATGTAAGTCTTACATGGCCTAAACCTGGCTGTGTGCTATTTATTATTATGTGTCTATATCTGGCAGCTGTATTCATCTCTATATTATGCAGGTCAACCCGTTCAGGGACCGTATCGTGGAGGTCTTCAGTAGCGGCGATGACGGTGACATGACGTTTGAGGACTTCCTCGACATGATGTCGGTATTCAGTGACGGTGCACCCAAAAATGTTAAAGTGGAATATGCCTTTAGGATTTACGGTAAAAACTCTCTACCAATATATGTGCCTTTAGAGGATTGATGGTAAATACTGTATTTGTATATACCCTGTATGCATTAAGCATGTAAGTCAATCCCAACTATGGACAATTATGTCATTTCATTGACAAGTGTTTAGTAAACAAATTGTATTTTTATTCATATTATGGTATCTAACGATCATGTGAATTCCATGCTAATTTATCTAGACAGAATAATCAGGATGAATTGATACATAATGTTTTGTACTTTCTGATGTACCCAAGTGTTTTACTCATATAAATCCCGCGCCCCCCAACCCCCCCCCCCCACCACACACACAAAACACCCACATCCCCATAAACCAACCTTATAAACCAAAATCCATTGACTTCATTGACACCTCATTGGCCGGGGATTGATTGTGTTTATATGACGTCACAGATTTTGACGGTGATGACGTCATCTCTATAGACGACCTGACGGAGGTGATTAACCGCCTGACGGGGGAACAGCAGCTGAGCCAGGAGGACCTCGACCAACTCATCAAAAACGTGAGTTAATATTTAGTTTTTCTATTTATAGAGAGAATGGGGCAGAGTATTATAGCAATAAACAACAAGGATTTTAGCGTGAGAACGGTCTGTACGCCCATAGACGTCCGAAGGCCGAGGGACGTCTATGGGCGTACAGACCGTTTGAACGCAACAATCCAAGTTGTATATTGATTTTAGTCCGTGATGGAACACGTCAGGTGGCGCCACTAGACCAACGCGGTCTGTAGTACCATAAGTGCACGCGAACTCTTACCCAAAATGGACTAAGTGTAATTAGACAAGTTATGAGACTTGTTCACTTGTGGTAGTGCTCCACCCGGTGGCATCTTGTCTGATAACCTGATGGTGAGTTAAACTGAATAAACAACAATTCTAATAAGTTTGTTTGTATTAAGAGAATGGAAGATTAGAGAGTGCAGCTTTGATACCGGGCGTATGTAAGCTCTTGATACAGGCTGGGCGTATGGGCGTGAGCACATGTACATGTACCGTAGTGTACGTTGATACAGGCCGGGCGTATGGGCGTGTGTGATACAGGCCGGGCGTATGGGCGTGTGTGATACAGGCCGGGCGTATGGGCGTGAGGTAGACTGCGGGGGAAACCTACTTGTGTAGCACATCCACATTGGTGGCTCTATAGTATATTATACTGTATACATGTAGCAGGAGCTGATACCAGTGGTACAATGTAACATGTGCCACACAGCCTTCATGCATCATTAAGTAGTGCATATATACCCTCATAGGCATTCTTTGGAAGACCTGGCTAATGCAGGAATATAATTGTTGTATTAACCAGACATCGAACTCCTTTTTGTGCGGCTAGATCAGCATAATAAAGAATACTTGAATTGAATTGAATATACACGTGCCTGGGTGCAGCCACATGTACATCACACATCTATATTTACACTATGTACAATTACCGTATAAAGGGAAATAATTGTCGTATTGAGGCATTGCCTGGTGGCGCTAAAACACATTCTTGTACAAGCAGATGTTGTCTCTTCTCTCTAACTGTACACATGTCACCCGCCCAGTGTCTAATAATGGAGGTTTAATACTTGTTGTAGATATTGTACACATCCCTGTGTCTAATGTGCAGGTTTAATGCTTGTTGTAGATATTGGTGGAAGGCAAGAAGGTAACGGTCAATGATAAGTGGTCCACAGTGTGGTTAGTTCAACATTACACCGGCCGTCTGGCCTAATTAAGGGCTACTTATTCATTTCATTTCAACAAATTAATATAAACAAACAATGGTGTGTTACCGCACAGTTAGGGATATTGTTTCATATTTTATGATTGGTTTGAGTCAAGTCATTTTTATTTCTTTTTATAGAGTGGGAGTGTCTTTTTAAATGTTTTATTAAATTTAAGCTTTTTATGGTTGCTATGGCAATTGATCTTGTCATTAGATAGTAAGGCCACACCAGTATGATGTTATTAATTATTGTTAAAAGTACTATTGTGGTGATATTGGGTGTAGGTGGCCGCTGAGGGTTAGTTCGTCCGAACCTCCCCAGTGGTCACTACTGGTCCGCGGGACTTTTTAGTCTAAATCATATGTTTTGCCTGTCGCCTTTTATATATTTAACAGCAGCCAGCTGTTGGTCGATAGTAACCACGACCTGGGTTTCTACCATTTAATGTAAGCTGTAGAGGCCATGATAAACCTCTCAGTGTGGATAGTGTTACTTAAACCACTCATTGTGAATTGTTGACTGTTGATGTATATGTCTGATGGACACCTTTGGATGAGGGTTACCTGGCTGGCCAGGTAATCCGAAGTCCACAGTCCAGTCAGGTCTGATGCGAACTGATGCCAGTTCCGAAACCTCACAATAAAACCCAAGTGAACAGGTAGCGCCTGCCTTTGTTCCTTTTGTTCTATGTAACTCTCGATTGATAAGCTTCGGATACGCCAAGGGAAACGAACCTGCGACACAGATACTCTACAGTAGTCCGATCCACTACAATTGGTGCCGTGACCAAACTTGGCTTTCTGTCTTATCGATTGAGTGTTGGGCTTATAGTTTTAAACTTTGCTAAAGATTTTGGTAAATCTTTGAGATGGCTGCCAATGCAAATGGAGTCCAGGTGGCGGATGCAGCGGCCCAAGTTGGCCTGCGCATTTCACCAGCTGGTATGAAGGGTTATCGCAAACCTACTCCTGGCTCTGGTGCAAAGAAAACTAATCCGAAGGTAAAAGTGACCAGTCCGAAGTTGACTCTACAGCCTGTTGCCGCTGCTGGAGGTCAATGGACTGAGTTTCGAAGGAATCCTGTGATAGCAGATTCTTTTGAGGAGGAAGAAAAAGAGCAGTTGAGGACTGAAGTGGCCTCCTGGCGCCATGCCTATTCTGTGCAAGGACAGTCAATGCACGATGCTCGTGGAACTATTGATCAGCTCATAGAGCAGAATCGAGACCTCCAGAGCACGTTGGTTCAAGTAACCGATGACTGCCATGCCACTACACGTCAGCTTCGTGTAGAGAATGAAAAATTGCGGAATGAGGTAGCCAGGGTGGATGACATGTCACGAATGAAGAACATGTTGGATGATTCTTCGGATGTTGAGGATACGGATCTTTATGGTTCGCCCCCTAGGATAGGAGGAGTTTCTCCGCCATTAGGCGTAGAGAGACCTACATATCCTAAGGAAGGTGGCGGATCATACATCCTCCTCACTCCGAGGCATTTTTGTGAAGAAAAGGCTGCTCGGACACCCGTGCCCGAGCGTCTAAAGTTGTCCGAAGCGGTTGGTGGACAGGCTGCAGGCGAACCTGAGCAACATGCTACTTCCAGCGGAGAGCGTGTAGCGGGTTCTAATCAACCTAACCAAACCCAGCAAGCTTCTCCTCCACGTGGAGGATCCAGGACACCTAGGCAAAAAGATACGGTGACATTCACTGCCTCGTCTCCTCTTCACGGAGGGGGAGGGGGTAGGCCTTATGTTGGAGCGCACTCCAGCATTAAGAGACCAACTGCTTCCACAACGTATGTGCGTGGTCATGTTGACAATAGTCAATATGTGAGAAATGCTGGTCGGCAATGGACTACAGTCGGAGGGTTGCCAGATGCTTCTGGAATCCAAATACCTGGCGTTCATGCGATTGACAATTCTCCCATGCGACATATGACTAACCAAGTATCAAATTACTTTCGGGATAAGTCAGTGGTGCAGGGCCTGAAGTATGAAGGCGCTATAGGCGCCGAACTCACCTTCAGGTATCAGTTTGTGGCAACGAACGTTAATCATGCCCCTAAACCGGCGATTATACGAAACTGGGATCCTAAGGATTCCTGGCGGACACATCTCGGAGAGATGAAAGTGCTAGCCGAAGCGCATAATTGGACTCCGGAACAGTTCCTTATGCAGCTTAAGTGTAGCTGCCGTCGTCAGCTAGGCGAGATGGGAGATTTGCCCCCAGGTTTGGATCTTATTGGTTTTGTAGACCATATGGATGCCAACTTCGGTGAGCATTCTCTTGAAAAGAAGCAGTCCGAATTCTATAACTGCAGACAAACCCCTAAGCAGCCGAGCCGTATGTTTGCCAATGAGGTAGCCAAACGTGCTAGACATGCTTTCGGAATTAATCTGGATAATACTCTTCGCACCCTCTGTTTGAGAGTCTTCTTGAAAGGCTTGATCAACCAGGAGAAAGCTGCGTGGGTGAAGCTTAAACAGCCGTTTGACCTTCTCCAAGCAATTCACTGGGCTGAGGTGTGGGAGAGTTGTCATATGGATTTCGCGAACGCTGCTGTCTTGCAATCTGCTGCTATAGGTCCGTTGGCTGTTGCTATCCCATTGGAGGGAGCGGCAGCCGAAGGTTCCCAGTTGGGGAAGAGCAAGAAGGCAAGTGCCAAAGAAAAGGCCATGGTACAGGTTAGCCAGGCACTGGCGTTGCAGGAGTCCGACGATGATGATCAGTCCGACGATCCCGGCAATGCGATAGTGCAAGCTTTCCAAACATGGCAGGAAAGGCAAGGAAAGTCGAATTCCTCAACCCAGCAGTATAAGAAGTCTGCTGGGGGTAGAGAGAAAAGAACCTGGCAAGTTCGAAAATGCTATTTTTGTAGTGAGGAGGGGCATTTCGCCTCGGCTTGCCCCACTAAAAAAGCTCTACTCGAACTTGTGAAGAAGCAAAGCGCTCCCGGAGGGAAGCCGGCTTCGGAAAACTAGGTTCGGCTCCTGTAGTAAGCGATACGGGAGCCTCGGACAACACGCTTCTTAGTACCACAGTCCGCGAGGATCTTGGTAGTAGTCTAGAAACTGGGAAATCAGCCCAGGCACCGGTGTGTAAGATAGGGTTAAAGCTTAACGACAAGAAGCTACCCGATCTGATAGCTGGAGGTCCTAGGCCGTTGCCGGACGGTGATTTTCTTCCTGAAAAGATTCAGGGATGCTCGGACAAGAGCCCTGGCGTGCGTTGGGGACAGGCCGAGTACCAAGCTGAGTCAGGTCAGGTTGTCTTGGTAGAAAAAGGCCAAGAGAAGTCTGCTCGGATTCAGAAAGTTTCTGTTCAACAGCTGGAAACTCTGGAGATTCCTTCCAAATTACTGGTGAGGGAGAGATGGTATGCCCCTGTAGGCATAGGTGGGAAGAGTGGTTATTTCTTGGTAGATCCAGGCGCGACGACGAGTTTGATTACCAAGGATTTCTACGAATCCCTTCCACATGCGCCGCCTATGATTTCGGTGCGTATGGCGTGCTCGATGGGTAATGGAACGCCTATAACTACATATGGGAGCGTGCTCTGTCCATATGAAGTGTCGGGTCGGACTTACATGATGACATGTCTGGTAGTCAGCGGTCTGAAGGGCCCTGAAGACGGGATATTAGGTGCAGATTTTTACTATGTGCACCGTTGTTGTTTGGATTGGTCAGGAGTGTTTTATTTGGAAAACTTCGGACATTCTACTGTATGTAAACAGTGGAAAAAGAAGTCCGAAGGTGAAGAATTTTCCTCTATAAAGACCATGACTGTGAACGAAGTAGATATTGGAATAGCTGTGACACTTAGGAAAGCGGTGATCATGGAGCCCAAATCTATTACACTCGCAGAATTGGACTTTGATAGTGGCTCAGACGCATCGGATGCTTGGATGTTCGAGCCAGACCAAGGATTGCTAGAAGACTTCGCCTTAGGGAGCCTGAATACATATGTTTCAGGTGGAGGTTCAACCGCTTTGGTAGCCTTCAGCAATCCGTCCGATCGCCCAATGAAAATTGGCAAACGAAGAATGGTGGGCAGATTAAGTAGAGTTACTCTTGTGGCAGAGGATTCCGCTTTGTCTGAGGATGACGGTAGCAATATTATCAGAGAGGCAATCATTAATTCCATACAGGTTACGGAATCGCCTGTGGCGGATGATGATCTGATAGCTCCCGACATCTTGGTACCACCGAGTGCAGAGTGCCCGCTGAAAAAGTTGGTCGATGATTCGGATTTATCCGAGAAAAACGAGAAGAACGTTGCTCTGTCTTTGCTGGAAGAATTCCGAGATTGTTTCTCTCTTCCAGGTGGCAAAGCCCTTGGTTGTACTGATAAAGTTCGCCATGTGATAGACACTGGAGATGCTTGTCCGATCAAACAAGCATACCGGCGTATTCCTGTGGCGAAGAGAGACAAGGCAGAGGCAGAGATTTGGAAAATGTATAGAGAGGGCCGGATTGAACATAGCAGTAGCCCCTGGGGTGCTCCTATTGTCATGGTGGCCAAGAAGGATGGCACACAGCGTTTTTGCGTTGACTATCGTCAGCTAAACTCTGTCACTATAAAGGATAGCTTTCCACTACCTCGGATCGATGAGTGCATAGAATCACTTGGTGGTAACCAGTGGTTCTGTACTTTAGATCTTGAGAGTGGGTACTGGCAGGTGGCGATGGATGAAGATAGCAAGTCGAAAACTGCATTCTTATCCAGTGTAGGGTTATTTCAATTCAAGGTTATGGCCTTCGGATTGTGTAATGCCCCCGCTACCTTCCAACGCATGATGGATCAGATGTTGGATGGCCTTCGTTGGAAATCATGTCTGGTCTATCTGGATGATATCGTGGTTTTTGGGAAAACTCTCGAAGAGTGCCTAGATAACCTGAGACTCGTCCTTGAGCGTATACGGGATTATGGTCTTCGTTTGAAACCCAAGAAATGTGAATTTTTCCGCAAGAAAGTGGAATACTTGGGTCGGATTGTGTCAGGCCATGGCATTTCGGCGGATCCGAAGAAGATCCAGAAAGTCAAGGACTGGCCAATCCCCACGAATGCTAGGGAAGTAAGGCAATTCATTGGATTCGCCTCCTATTACCGAGATTTTATGAAAGATTTCGGTAAATTAGTGATTCCCTTGCAGGACGTTGTAACCGCGGCAGGCAAGGATAAACGATATGCTAAACCCATAGAGTGGACTCCTCGTTGCCAAGATGCATTCGATACATGCAAAAATTTGCTAATCTCTTCTCCTACTCTCGGATATCCTCAACCTTCGGGTAAGTTTATCCTTGATACGGATGCAAGTAGTTTTGGCATGGCGGGAATTCTGTCTCAGGTCCAGGAAGGAAGGGAGGTGGTTCTGTGTTTTGCAAGCCATAGTTTATCTAAGCCACAGAGAAACTATTGTGCGACAAAACGTGAGCTGCTTGCCGTTCTGACCTACCTGCAAAAATTCCGACATTACTTGCTTGGTAATAAGGATTTTATCGTTCGGACAGATCACGCCTCCTTGCGTTGGCTGCTCAATTTCAAGGATCCGACCGATATGTTAGCTCGTTGGCTACTCACCTTACAGGAATTCGGGCTGGATCAGAGCATGATTTTGCATCGGGCTGGTAAACAGCATGAAAATGCTGATGCGTTGTCGCGCTTACCAACCAGAAAATGTGGAAGACCAGACTGCCTAGATTGCGGTGCGCATGATGCTGTTATTGCCACTAACGAAGTTTCCTTAGGGACTCAACGGGACGTGTTGCAAGAAGCTCAGCAAGCCGACCCACTTGTAAAAAGGTTGCTGAAAATGTTGGATGGAACTGTGCCGATTCCTAGCAGAGAAAATCTTGCTGGTGAGTCTAATGAGTTTCGGACATTTGTCAGACATCTTGGTAGTATGGAGGTCAGAGATGGTGTGCTATGTCTGGGGTGGACAAGACTAGCCACCGGAAAGAAATACTGGAGGAAAATTGTCCCTGTTTCCATGAGGAAAGAGATCTTCCAGGGCATACATGGTGCCAAAACTGCGGGTCATTTCGGAACCTTCAAAAATGTCTGGTCAGCAAAGATGAGATATTTTTGGCCTGGTATGAGTTATGATCTGAGGCGGTGGGTACGAGCTTGCCCGGAATGTAATATGAGGAAGACTAGAGGTGGTGGTGGGATTTCTTATCTTAAGAAAGAAAAACATGGTGGTAGATGGAACCGAATATCGTTGGATATTCTAGGGCCTCTTCGGAGTACCCCTAGAGGCAACAGCTATATTATGGTTGTAGTAGACCATTTCTCTAAATGGGCCGAAGCCTACCCCATGGCCGATCACACCGCTGAAAGCTGTGCAGAAGTTCTTTTTCGAGAATGGATCTTGAGATTCGGATGTCCTGTGTCATTGCAGACAGATGGAGCTCCTGAATTTCGGTCTAAACTCTTGAGATGTCTACTTGACATGCTGGGAATCGAGAAGCTAATTACCCTCCCATACAGGCCTATGAGTAATGGGCAGTCCGAGAGGCTTAATAGAGTTCTTGTGGAACAGCTGTCTTGTATGACTGATTCGGACGAAGTAGATTGGGATATGCTGACCCCTTGCATTGCTCATGCATATAGAGGGACAGTACATGCTGCTACTTTATGCACACCAAATTCAGTAGTCTTCGGAGAAGAGTTGGTAACGCCCATGGACATTGTTCATGGAGTTGAAAGAGGAAGTCTTGATTTCCCTTGCAAGGTTGCTTTTGTTGAGAACCTGAAACAGTGGATGAGAAAGGGACACCAGTACGTGCGGGATAATCTCGGAATATCTGCGGTTCACCAGATTAGGGATTATAACAAACGTTCTAGGCCCCCCAGTTTTGAGGCGGGGGAGGTGGTGTACCGATTCTGTCCCCCCAAAGCGAATAAGAAGCTCGGACCCAAGTGGGACGGGCCTTATAAAATCAGAAGGTTCATAGGAGGTACCACCTGTGAGCTGGAGACAGCCGAAGGTCTAATGCGATACCATATCGACTATCTGAAGCCGGCTTTCGATGAAAATGGGCCGATTCAAGCTGTTAACTTGGATCGGGCTCCAGAATTCCGAAGGCAGGAACAGGCTGGTATGGAAATCTTTAGACTAGAGGCTGGGAGAGTGGTGCCAGGGAAAGATTGTCCTAAGAAGGTAGAGAAAGAGAAAATTACTGTAGGCGCCAAGCCGAGAGGTAGACCTAGGAAGATCCGAAAGGGTAGTTCCAAGGAAACCTCCAGTAAATCTCTGCCTCTAAAGAAAAGAGGGGGTAGACAAGGGAAATCTGTTGCCAAACCTGACAGTTCCTTAGCAGACTCGGGACTTACGGCTACCCCGCCTGGGCTTTTGGGTCCAGGAAAGGCTTTATCATATGAGAAGTCTAAGGTAGCTACGGTCTGTCCGAAGAAGCGCGGGAGGCCGAAGGTTCGCACAGATACGTCCGACCAGCCGGTGGCGCCCCCGGTCGTTTTGAATAGGAAGCGCGGAAGGCCTAGGAAACAGCTGGTCAAAGCTGCTCCTGTACCTCCAGTGCAGCCGAAGAAACGACCAGGTAGACCAAGGAAAGGAGCTGTGGTTTTCGCAAAACCACCAGATCCTTCTTCTCCTGGCATGGCAAGGGCTAAACGTGTACGAAAGGCCCCAGTTCGGTTGCAAATGAGCTAATTGTGGTACTGGTCCGAGGGTAGGAATCTCCGAACTGATTTCTACCCAAAACTAAAAAATCACACAACGAGAAGTCAGACGGGTGGTGGACCGAACTGAGAACCGCCCTGTCCCCTATTGATAAGCAGTAAAAATGGACTTTATTCAGTTAATTCCATTTGTGACTGGGAGACGAACATGAGTCTCGGAAAGTACTTAACCTTACCCTGGGTACCGCTTGTATGTTGAACTGAAAATCCAAAACGTCTTCAGTGGCCACGGACTTCAGTGAAGCATCGGAATCTATTTATAAGGAATAGAGTGTTGCCTACGCCTGGGGTGGGTTTTGAGGAAATCGGAGAATGATTACACCTCTGCATCGTCTCAGCAGAGTCCCGAATAGCTGAGTGGGAACACGCGCCCAATAGCTATTTTCAGGCTCAGAAGGTGAGCGCGGGAAGAAAATTGGCGCTGCAGTAGTGCGGCGACTGAATGCAACTCGGGCGTTGCAGTGGTTAAATACGCTGGTGTTTTACCGTTTCAGTCAGTCTACTTCCTGCTTCCGCGAAGCAAAGCACCGAGACTACCTCTTAGAAAGAGAACACTGCAGTAAGTTTTATCAAGTGATGATCCTTGTGAAATATATTGCCCTGTGTTTGTAGTCCCTTTGCTCGAGTAGTCAAGTTGCATGAATGCTGTGGGTCGTATATTAACTGTGTTTGGGACACGTTGATAATGCGCGGGCTGGCGTGGGACCTATAGCGGCCATGTTGTTTTCGCCATTGGTGTAGGAATGAATGAACGTTACTATCCGAAGGTGCTAAACTAAACTTGAACAGCGTATCCGCTGCTGGTATACCAATAAACGTTCAGTCTTTGTGTTTTGGAAGTAATCAACCAACTCACTGTGCCTAAAGCGTGGGTATATTCGAGTAGTGAAGGTTTGGATTTCTCGATACCACTACGCTCTATGTGTGTAGTAGCTGTCAGCCACAGCCGAAGCGTGTCCGAGAGGAGTCCGAACGTCCATCTGCAGCAAATAACAGGTATTTTCTGTACTCGTTTCTACCCATACCATCATTATACTTTCAGGTACCGATTGAATAGTGATGTCGACTTCAGGTGAATTCGAGAACATGACCGAGGACCAGTTGGCTGATTCCCTCAACGCCAAGCTGTCCGAGTCTGATCTAGAGATGGATCTGGACGGTTCGGACTGCGAGGTATTGTCGGACGAGGAGGCTAAGGTCTTGGAAGGGTCTCGGATCCTTGCTGGCATGGGTCAGCCTGACGCAGGTGGCTCTGGGACCGGCACCGTAACTTGCTGGGGCGCAATTATGGAGGCCGAGGATGCTAGGTTAGCAGCTGCTGAAGAGGATGCGGCGATGGTGACAGACATGGCTGAGGTTGAGTCCGAGACTCCCGAAGCTAAGACTGTACCTTCGGCTGGTACCTCTAAGCAGAAGCCTAGATCCCCCAGAAAGCAGGACAGGCCGAGGATGAAGGATGGAGAGATGGTCCAGATCCAGATCCTCCAGATCCTGCTGATTCCTCGACGGCAGTGACTGTGGAGCTCATGGATTCACCGGCCAAGAGCACCCGGTCTTCTGCCCGTCCAGTTCGGAAGCCCCGGAGTTCGGACCCCAAGTCGAACTCGAAAGGCAAGGCACCTGCCCCAGCGACTGGAACTACTAAGTTGAAGTTCCGGAAGCTGAAAAAGGTCCATGTGCATCGTGCTAAGGTGAGGGAGGATCAGTTGGCGCACGCAGGCTCATTGACTAAGTTCAATGCGGAGCTGGACAAGGCCACTGATGTTGTCCCGCTGAACCCGAAGCACGATCGGCCAGGCTCACGTCATCTGATGGCCACAGAGTCCGACTCTGAAGATGACCATGGACTCATGCTTCGGTATGAATCCTGTCTCTACCCGGGGCTGTGTAAGGCGGGTAAAATGGAGCCTGGTACCAGTGAGAAGCTCCGACTGGTACCAACTCTGTGGGAGCCTGGATTTCGTTGTCCGTACCTGGTGTGTAGGCGAGTGAAGCTCAATGCTTCAGGTGTCCGAGCTTTCTCCACCCGAGAAAGATTTTTCAGACACCTGTGCGAGGTTCACACCCCTCAGACAGAAGTGTGGGTCTGCCCCTACGAGAACTGTCAGCAGCAGCTTGACAGGAAATCGGAGTTGGTCAGCCACATCATGAATGGGGAGGAGCTGTTGCACAACCAGGGAAGGCCGAAGGCGATAGAGAAGGCGGCGAAAGTGAAGCCTGAGTGGAAGCCCTTCGGAGCTTTCATTCGGACCACTCATCTTTCGATGACCCATCTCAGGACCCTTCGAAAGGCTGGTGAGGTGGATGTCCCCAGAACTGGTACTGGGAAATCCAAACCGACTCAGACCCCGGTAAAGTCTAGCACAGCGACTTCGGACAAGTCAAGTGCTAGTACTAGCTCGAAGGCCGCAGCCTCCAAGCGTCCGAGGACTGAGAGCCAGTCGAAGGCAGCTGAGTTGACTGCTCCTCCTGCTAAGAGGAGCAGACGTTCGAGGAAGGCCCAGAGGTGGGTGGACACAACTCTGGCCGAACTGCCTTGTGCTTTGGAGACCGCTGCTCTGGTGGAAACATCAGAGACCGGCGTGAACCAGGCGTTGAAAGCCCTGCAAGTAGCTGCAGAGGATGCCAAGAGGCAGGTCAAGGTGACCGTGGCCGCTCTTGTGACTCCTCTGAAAAAGCTTCAGGCGGTGAGGGCGAAGGTGGATGAGGTAGGCACGCTGAAGGAAACCATCAGTCAGCAGGCTCTCCTCATCCGGACTCTGAAGGCATCCAATCAGGAGAAGGAACAACGCATCCTGAAGCTCTTGGAGGAGAATACCAGACTCCAGGGCTTGCTTTTGGATGATTCGGACGAGTCCAATCAAGGTGTGAGCAGGTCGGAAAGTTCCCTGGGTGGAAAGCCGACCTCTCTCCCTGCCAAACCAGTTGAGGAAGCTCAAGCCTTGCCTTCTTCAGGCTCGGGCGAGACTCCTGGTTTGACCGTGGTGTCCAGTCGAGCTGGTGGGATGTTGGAGGTTAACGACCAACAAATCCATTTCCTCACCAGTCTCCTGGACCAGATGAAGTCCCAACGTGAGCCACCCCAGCCTCAGAGAACTGTGGCTTCGGCTGCGTTGGGCCGGGCGCCTCCCGAGCAAGGTATGTTCGGAAGTATGTTCGATACTCCGGACAGACCTTCTGCAAAGGACTCGCCCGAAGGACCGAAAGACGACGATGGCAATGGTAACTAATCGGAGGAAACGCATGGACGATGATGACTGGACCGCCCTTCGACCTGATTTAACCACCTCGGATGCTGTTCGGATGCCCTGGATCCTCGGATCATGACCCTGGTGTGTGGCGCCGACATTTACGTGAAGTCTACAATAATGAAAGTGATAACCTTTTTCATAAAATAAGTTCTGTAGAACAGATTGTTTGCTTGTTAGTGAGGACACTATATGCTCCTGCCTGTCAAACGTGAAAAGGTTTTTCATAAATTTTCTTTCTTACTTCGGATAATTGTTCACATTAGTTAGGACACAGAATGCTCCTATTTGTCGATTCCTGAAGTTTTCATAAGATTGATTTATTTGTTCATTGTAGAGAGGACACACTATATGCTCCTACTTGTAGACTTTTACTTTTTCTTACCCTGTCGAGTTTTTAAGATTTTTCTTTTCAAACTCTTAAAAGAAAAAAGGGGGTATTGTGGTGATATTGGGTGTAGGTGGCCGCTGAGGGTTAGTTCGTCCGAACCTCCCCAGTGGTCACTACTGGTCCGCGGGACTTTTTAGTCTAAATCATATGTTTTGCCTGTCGCCTTTTATATATTTAACAGCAGCCAGCTGTTGGTCGATAGTAACCACGACCTGGGTTTCTACCATTTAATGTAAGCTGTAGAGGCCATGATAAACCTCTCAGTGTGGATAGTGTTACTTAAACCACTCATTGTGAATTGTTGACTGTTGATGTATATGTCTGATGGACACCTTTGGATGAGGGTTACCTGGCTGGCCAGGTAATCCGAAGTCCACAGTCCAGTCAGGTCTGATGCGAACTGATGCCAGTTCCGAAACCTCACAATAAAACCCAAGTGAACAGGTAGCGCCTGCCTTTGTTCCTTTTGTTCTATGTAACTCTCGATTGATAAGCTTCGGATACGCCAAGGGAAACGAACCTGCGACACAGATACTCTACAGTAGTCCGATCCACTACACTATCTTTATTTTTCGACAGTAAAAGGTATATAAAATATGCATAAATAAAAGAGGCACCGTGAAGCACGATGTCCATGGATCTTAGTGAATGGGCAAGACTCGCACAGTAAGCTGGAACAGAATCAGATCATTCCACTTCACATTGCATATATATTTTGCTTATGTTCCTTGCATACTGGTATGGTCTGACTGGTGTATGGATATCAAAATTTAAAATTTCCTAAAGGTTTTCCTCAGACGAGTCCTGATGTATCAGAAATACACCTCCCTATATTAAACAATGCTGAAGGTAGCGTTAGACTGGTCGCGCCTAGGGCATTGATGACGTCATAGCTCTGATGTGCGAATACACATGCTAAATCAAAACAAAGCAGGCCTCATTTGCTCGTTCATCATAAAGCTGTGAAAACGGATGTTAGCGAATTCTTTTCCGATTTTTTAACATCAGAGCTCATTACTACCACCACTACCCATGTAAAACTGTTTTCATCTCGATTTTTAACATTTTCTTTACACTTGACCTTTAAGGCAGTTAATACAGTGTCTGATGGAACTGTAGTGCCACCAGTGAGACAGTCCTGGTCACCCACAGCCCTCTCCTTCTCCCCCCACCCCCCCGACTCCCCATGCCCCCCACCGACCCTATAAGTCTTACAACTAAAACATTACGCCTTGTATCACCAGACATTGGCAGTGACTAGTGACTGGTTCACCTGGTATAAACTATGGTGAGTGTTTGTGGTCTCCATAATAGTCCACTGAGGACCATTGAGCACACATAGAGTGGGTGCGGCCAGTGAGGCCGTACCCTTACACTGGTGGTACCTGGACTCACTCTATGGTCCTGCACACACAGGCCGCTCCCACTGCACCAGTCACACATTGACAACTTGGTGAGGTTCCCATGTATCAACCATAACAGAAAATATGCTAACAAACATTTAAAAATAAAACCTCATTCATTCATTCATTCATTCATTCATTCATTCACTCATTCATTCATTCACTCTTTCCTTATTCACTCTTTTAGGCACTCAGACATTCAGTCACTCATTCATTCATTCATTCATTCATTCATTCACTCATTCACTCATTCATTCATTCATTCAGTCACTCATTCAATCATTCAATCATTCATTCATTCATTCCTTATTCACTTGTTCATTCAACCGTTCATTCACTCTTTTATGCACTCTTTCATTCATTCATTCACTCATTCATTCAAGCATTCAGTTAAAAACTGAAATCAACATTCCAAGTTTTATGTAAAAAGCTCAGAGAAAGTTCACAATATTTGATTTTATTATATGCGCATTCTATATGAGAGGTGCTATAAGTGGGGTGCTATAAAAATATTCATATAGGACGCGTCCTATATGAACTACTTTGTCACCAATTCGGCCACTTTTATGCACTTTTAATAGTTTTATGCACCAAGTTTTATGCCCATATAATAAATATAGAATGGAACTCGCCTGCAATAATCGAAAAATTTATTGGACTTGATTCGTCCACATAAGCACGATGCCGTAGGCAGAGTGCTTATGTGGACGAATCTCGTCCAATAAATTTTCGATTATTGCCGGCTCGTTCCATTCTATCTATATATTTCTAGAATGTTGTAACATTTAAATAATTACTTTGAGTAAGGCACCGGGTGTTACATATAGAGGCTTGGTATGTACAGTCATCTCCCCCCCCCCCCCCCCGCCCCCTGTATATAGGATTTTTATTCTGAACAGACAATACATTACAATCAGAAAAGAACATACCCTCTGCAAGTCAAGTGACATACAGGTCTTCCAGGCAAATCTTGCTTGTTGAACATATATTATATTTAGTCAGTATTTGAAAATAAGTGTTCGGTGGTCGGTCATGATGTATGAGACTGTTCGAGGTCCGTGTTTAGTTAAAGTGTCAATCATTTTGTGACAACGGATACTATTATAGGTTATAGTCGCATAGTGTATGTGGTGCCATTAGGGCTGAATACACCACAATACAAGGAAGTACATTCTCTACTACACTATATCACTATATGGTGCATGTCATGTTTCATATCACCACCATTCCTCATCTACACTTATCTTACATCTTGGCCCTGATCCAACTCCAGGGATTAATGTAATAAATGAGGAAGTGGTGTGTGGGAGTAGTGGTCGCAATAAGGTTATTACTACTCAGGTATGGTAACTCTACTAGCTTCTGAGTTAAGAGTCCCTTCAAACTCAGGGAAAGCCTCTACAGTCTAGGCTCAGAGTTAAGAGTCCCTTCAAACTCAGGGAAAGCCTCTCCAGTCTAGGCTCAGAATTGAGAGTCCCTTCAAACTGAGAGAAAGCCTCTCCAGTCTAGGCTCAGAGTTGAGAGAGTCCTTCCAAACTGAGGGAAAACCTCTCCAGTCTAGGCTCAGAGTTTGATTTAAGAGAGTCCCTTCAAACTGAGAGAAAGCCTCTCCAGTCTAGGCTCAGAGTTGAGAGAGTCCTTCCAAACTGAGGGAAAACCTCTCCAGTCTAGGCTCAGAGTTTGATTTAAGAGAGTCCCTTCAAACTGAAGGAAAGCCTCTCCAGTCTAGGCCCAGAGTTAAGAGATTCCCTTCAAACTGAGGGAAAGCCTCTCCAGTCTAGGCTCAGAGTTTGATTTAAGAGAGTCCCTTCAAACTGAAGGAAAGCCTCTCCAGTCTAGGCCCAGAGTTAAGAGATTCCCTTCAAACTGAGGGAAAACCTCTCCAGTCTAGGCTCAGAGTTTGATTTAAGAGAGTCCCTTCAAACTGAAGGAAAGCCTCTCCAGTCTAGGCCCAGAGTTAAGAGAGTCCCTTCAAACTGAAGGAAAGCCTCTCCAGTCTAGGCCCAGAGTTGAGAGAGTCCCTCCAAACTGAGAGAAAGCCTCTCCAGTCTAGGCCCAGAGTTAAGAGAGTCCCTTCAAACTGAGGGAAAGCCTCTCCAGTCTAGGCCCAGAGTTAAGAGAGTCCCTTCAAACTGAGGCAAAGCCTCTCCAGTCTAGGCCCAGAGTTAAGAGAGTCCCTTCAAACTGAGGGAAAGCCTCTCCAGTCTAGGCTCAGAGTTGAGAGAGTCCCTTCAAACTGAGGGAAAACCTCTCCAGTCTAGGCTCAGAGTTTGATTTAAGAGAGTCCCTTCAAACTGAAGGAAAGCCTCTCCAGTCTAGGCCCAGAGTTAAGAGAGTCCCTTCAAACTGAGGGAAAGCCTCTCCAGTCTAGGCTCAGAGTTAAGAGAGTCCCTTCAAACTGAGGGAAAGCCTCTCCAGTCTAGGCTCAGAGTTAAGAGTCCCTTCAAACTGAGGGAAAGCCTCTTACTCCAAACCTCAAAATGCCATTATAATCCCATTAGAACGCCTACTCCAGGGCCAGGAAAGCTATTAGTGCATAGATCTGAGCGGCTGTGAGCTTAGACAGTGTACAAGATCCTCAAATCTTAGTTATTTCTTGCCCACACATGAATGCCTTATTGCCTCACACAGTGAAGAGGTTGTTATCTGTGTATGGCCCACCATTAGGACTGATAGATTAGTCACAGATATGGCTTATCTCTCACTGTAGGGTCTGGGTCAAATCTAACAACAACATCTCATATTGTCCTGATTATATGTATGTATGTATAATGCTTTATTTCCGGAAGTGTACATTTTCAATAACACATCAAATTTTACACCGAAAAAGGGGGTGCCGCTCCTCTATGAAACCATTGTGCTGATTATACAATAACATGTATACAAGCCAGGCTTGGTGGTGATCTGTAGGTCACCTGCCACATGTTACATGTGTACAATATGTTTACTACATACAACATGGGAGCGATATCTTCTTTATTATCAAGAAATAGCAAAAAATAACAGTGGAAAACCCATGGGGGGAAGGTAATTAAAATAGAGGTATTGTCTATCAGGCACGGTGACCGTTTGCTTCTTTCCCTGTCATAGCAAACCTTCTACCTACCGCTCACTAATACTGTTATACACCTTTATTTATTCATATATATATTTATTTATTTATTTATTTATATATTTCACTAATTCACCTCTATTTCTTGTTGTTCAGATTTTCCTGGAGGCAGATCTGGACGAGGACGACAACCTGTCGTTTGCAGAGTTTGAGCACGTCATCTCTAAAGCTCCTGACTTCATCAAGTAAGTGTGACGTAACGTGGTGACGTAACGTGGTGACGTAACGCTACTGTGCACGTCACTAGAGCTACGTGTATATGGGTCAGATTTTCACAAAATGTACAATTGGCAGCTCTACACATTCAGTAAATTCTGCTAAATCAAGCTGCAATTTGGTCAATACAAGGTAAATTGGAGTATATTTGGCATTGCATTGATTCTAGCAATCTGTCTGGTTAGGTTGAACTGTATTTTGAACTTTATTTTCGTCTGAAATTAGGGTTAATTGAGAGGATTGGTGAAGGTGAATTGTACATTTTCTGGCGACTTGACCCATATACAGCCCTATAGTTTATGACAGGATAATTAAACAACGGTGATTTCTCTCTGATGTTGATGTGTGGAAGAAGGAATACCATTAGTTCCTGTTAATCAGTTCACATCCCCATAAAAAACCAGCTGGGCCACGGGGTTGGCTCGCCTCCCTCGCCCCAATTTTGGGGAAAATTAAGATACGATAAGATGTTTTTTATTTGCCTTTTCGATGAGTACAACCGAGTACAAATATAAATAGACAAAAGGGTCGACATACCTATATGGACTTATTACGGTTCTTCTGTTGATTTTATGTACCTGTAAATACTACATGTAAACCTGTAGTATCAAATCGTATCGTACTGTACTGTACACATGAACGATTGAAAAATACCTGCCATCTGTTATTATCACTCTATTATAACATGCAATACCCCTATGGTATATAGTGGTGCCCTACTGCACATTGTCGTTTCATTTACTATTATATTTCTAAGTCATTTAGGTAACAGTCATTTAGGTAACAGCCGGAAGAAATGCACTCTATGTAGTGCATATAGGTATGTCGCACACCAACATAAAGTATCTTAAGGCTGCCCTGTCTTTCTTACTTTTCAAAATCAAAACCTAGTATTGTGTGATGTCACTTGTCTGAGAAAACCCTGTATAAATTCTAAATAAATAAATCAACACGTTTCACGATTAACAAATATTTGTTTCTCTTTTCAGTTCCTTCCGTATCCGCCTTTGAGATGGATGTTGTGACGTCACACTACGTCAGACGCAGCGTCGCGTGTAAATAAGTTAATTATGGGATACTGTGATACTGACCTGACTGTCTCATTACATGTAAATAGTGGAGAATTACCTCAACACCCATACAACTATACAAGATTAGTGGAGAATTACAACTATACAAGATTAGTGGAGAATTACAACTATACAAGATTAGTGGAGAATTACAACTATACAAGATTAGTGGAGAATTACAACTATACAAGATTAATGTCTACTGTACGCATTATGGTTTAATCTATGGAAGATGACGGGGGATAAATGTGTCAATATTTACTTAATTTTAATGTTGATACTTACATTTTATTCCTCGTTGGTTTTGGGATAACTATAGAAAAGTTTATTATTACAGAATTAACATTTTTTTGTTTCATCTAAAATTACATGGATACTACTCCCAGGTGATAAGCGCACCTCTTTATGACGTCATATCAACGTCGTTAAGAGCTCCGTGAGGTGTTGGTTACCTCTCGGCTGATGACGTTCTTAACGTCCGGTTGCATGGTAGGAAAGATCGGGATAAGACCTACTCGCCTCGTCTAATCATTAGTACAGAATTGAAACCTTTTTTTATTATTACCAAATACATGAAGTGATGTATTACAGTGGTGTTGTTCAGATAGTGCAGGTCCGGGATGATGTGGCACCGGACCTGGCCTCCACCACACTGTCACACCCTCGTGTTGTTAGATAAACACTTGTTATTATTATGTCTCGTTATGAGATGTGATGGGACACACCACTTGTCCACTCTAGAGGTTTGTCAAACACAACATCAATAAGGCCTATAGTCCACTAAGCCGATTCTCATGCCATTCTCACAAAATTTAGTGCAATTGTATAGAATAACATGATCTTAACGCTCTGAGCAATGGTAATTGACTATAATAATAATAAATAAGAATAAGAATGCTGAAACAACGAACAATCAGAGACATTATGAAGCAATTAATGAAGCAATTATTTATTTATTTTAAGGGTCGTCAGGAAAACCTAGGTGTTCACCCTATTTTAATGCATTACAATATATGTACAATTTTTAATTTGAAATCGTCATATGTATAATATGTGTTGAAATAAAAATGATTATATATATATAATAAGTAAGATGACAATAAATATAAACTCTGTTACGGGATTAATGTCAGCAACGGTCTAGGGCCAGTTGGAAGATCTAACTTTAGTACGTTAAGTCTAATCTTAGAATCACATGTCCTTGTCCTTGTAACTGACAAACTTGAATAAAAATCGCATGAGAATCGGTTTGGTGGAATATGGCCTTAACGCATTTGTCTCTCAAAGTTTAAATATATTATTGACCTCATGATTGTGTTTAATCAAGACAAGGATTATTTCCTATATTAAATGCTGCAGGTTTGCTTGTGAAGCTGCTGTGTATTAATGTCTCAGTGTAGCGACGTATGGACAAGTGTACGATAATGTGGTCTAATGGTCCTGGAATATTGGCTTTATATATTGTGTTGATTGTAACTATGGATATAGCGGTGAACCAGAATCAAAATGATATTTTTATGACTTATGGTATTTATGTAGGAGAGAAATTCAACTCCTTATTTGGGTAAAAGTTCACTTTGTATTTGTTTACTTTACATGGTACAGCAGACATGGCAAAAACTTTACAACTTTCACCGGTCAGTCGGACCGGTGAAAAGGAACTTTCACCGGTCCTCCAAAGGTTTTAACAGTCCTCCAAAGGTTTCTCCAACGTTTCATACAAATTTTTCACTGGACAATCAAACCAGAGAAACTTTACTTTCACCAGTCCGAATTGTCTTTCACCGGTCAAGGACCGGGGTCCAGCAGGTTTGGCCATGTCTGGTTCAGTTATATTGTATTCCCGCCGTCTATTGGTCCTGCAACTCCTTGTATTACAGACACATTTCTACACAACCCAACCTGGGGAAACGTTGGTGTCTTGTACTGACGTGGAAATGTGTCTGGTTTAATTGTGACGTGGCTTTATGAATATTGGAGTTAATCAAGCCACAATTATTGCCAAAACTTGTATGAAATGTGGCAAAATGTGTGAGGGATTGGTGTGTACCTTGTGGCAACGATTGGTGCACTGTAGCATGCGGGCCTAGTGTATGTGTGGGCTTGTGTGTATAACTGAGTTACATGTGGATAAAACCTCCAGGTCCCCCTGTATATATGTAAACATGCCCACACTTGGTGGGGACCTCTAGACACAACATGACTTACTCCTCTAGTTGATTGAGACGAGGGGAAATAGACAAAATTAATCCGTAATAACCAAAATAATGCACCAAAACGAGTGTAGTGAACAAGTTCTCTCTCAATGTTTACTGGGATGGAGGTTAACCTTACAATGTATAAAACGATACATTTTAAAATTTACCCTCAAATAGTTTATTGCCAAAGATTGGCCTGTGGTTGAGACAAACTATATATATTTATTATACACGCATTGCTCTAAAACAACGTATCTAGAGTGATTTACGCATAGTGCGTATTTCACTAGTGATGGCAACCAATCGGGTTTTTTTTACTAAGATTGCCGGTGAAATTCAAATTTAAGACTCGATTTTTTCTATTTTCATGATTGAAAGCATGTATAATAAATCTTTTAACTAACACGTTGGTTTCAGTCGCTTAGAATATTGCTACGCAACGCATGCAATATTCACGCTCCTTCAACCAACGTGTTAGTTAACTTGTAGGCCTATATAAACTAATTCAGTTATTGACAACATCGCAAACCTTTGTCCACAATACTGACCTTGACACGTGGTGGCACTGAAGTCTGCCTCCTAATGTGGCTAATTATGGAAACGTTTCCGGTAATAAGTCCTTGTCATATGTATAGGCCTATATATAATGGATTCTTATTTACAAATGAATACAAGCACATTGGTTCTGCCTTCTCTTTTACAAACTCTTCCAGGCCCACCTCAACTACAAGCTGAACAATGATGTAATATTATAAAGTGTTCTTAACATTTCAATGATCATGCAATCATAAGGGTTTTACAAAAATTACAGTATTTTTATACTTAAGTCAATCAATATAAGTTTTGTGTTCTTCAGAAATCCTTGTGCTGTCACAGCGGTTAGATAAACAACATTTTCCCTCCCCGACGATGGAACAAACTAGAAATTATAATTTGCCAGTCTCAGAAATCATTGACACGGCCTATAACCCAAGTCTGTCTCTGTGCATGAGTGTTGACACAAGGTTATTGACATGCAATTATTTAGATTAAGCTTTTCTCAAACTTCTACAAATGCCAAAAGTCTTCCCCAAAGCAGCATTATCATTATTATTATTGTTATTGTTATTATTATTATTGCCCATCTGCTGATGACCGCGTGGCTGGGGACACTGTGATATGCCGCTGATGACGTCCTCTACATCTCTCCCTCAGGCTCCCGGGCACACGTAAGGCTACGTCTGCTCTTACGGGAAGCTCGTACATTCTCATGCTGTTTTGCATGTTCACGAGTTTAACGTTTCTTATACTTGTATTTTATGTCATGTACTTGAATAAATCTCTATTTATCTTTACAACTGACTCGTATTTTTGTTCGTTTCCTGGGGCTTCTACTCCCATTTTATTTGTTAAAAGGCTAATTCAAACATTTGTCTCTACGACTGATGAATTTATCAAACTGCTTTAGATCTGGAGATAGATATGTGTGTGGAGATAGGTGCTCGCATCTATGCTAGCCATAGATCTTCCAGAGAGTCCTGCTACATTAAATTATACATCTGTGAATACATAGATAGATTGTATTAACTGTTAGCTAGATGAAGTTTATTGTCTCTGTCTCAGTGGTTATGAACTGCTTCTCACATTAACTTTAACTAAATACTCCTAGATTAGATATTAGAAAATAGCCCTTAAGTTTTTTTTATATAGTACTTATAGTAGTGCGCCGTGAGTAATGTAAATTCAATTTTTTTCCGGTAGCAACTAGTCAGGAAGTTACCTTTCAGATACAGGTCTCCTTTTTGTACACCTTTCTCGTATGAATAAAAAATGATTTGAATTTGAATCTTATAAGTTATATAATCCTGCAATACCTCATTAAAACCGATCTAGAGGTTAGAAATGATAGGGTATTATGCCATTTATGGTACATGATCCTTTCAAATGTCTTGTATTCCTTCATCTTCCACTCACGGGCGCGGGTGATGACTTGATGACGCGTTACCAACGTCATAGCATGGAGACTACGTCATGCAGGGACGCGTGACCTCACCCACGTCCTGCCGTGAATTATTCACTTTTCTCTGAATTAGTGGTAAAGCGCAGTCTGAAGGTGGTTACAATAGCCAATCATTATAGAGCAAACGTAATCGTCCTTGATTGGAGACAACGTATAAACCTTGCACACCTTTAATTGGTAGATAATTATTGTCATTAATGGAACGTAAGAAACTGCAACTTTGCCCCCGTGCGACTCGCACTTTGCCTCAACGTCCTACCACAAATATCAGTTACCTGTCAATACACTAGATGGCGGTAGTGCGCCGTGAGTTTCTGCATAGAAGTGCGTGAATCCGGCGGGACTACATCGGACGTGTTGGTAGTGGGGAGGACGGGTGTAGGCCTCCCATGTACGGGAGGACTGAAGATGATCAATTGTTCTTAGATAAGTTTGCCCTGTATTACCTTGGAACAGCACCCACGGCTTCTCTTTCAAACCAGGCTTGTATTCATGACTTATATTACTTTTAACTTTACTTTGAGTTTTTCCGTAGATCAGGAGCATAAATTTATGGAGACTTGGATTTTACTTTCAGATGTTCTTGTACGATGCTTTCAGGTACAAATAGATTTGTTCAATTAATTCAATTCAAGACCCAGCTTTTGTTCCAGGAAATACAGCATGTGAAATGTTAACTGCAGAATACAACTGATTTCAAAGGAAGAGATACAGAGCATGGGAAGTGTACGTGCTGGTAAATTATCGTGTTCCAAGTCTCCAGAGGGGGACCTTAATGTTACTTGTCACTACCAAGAGCAATTGTAGTTTGTCACTAACAAAATTCTTTTTTCGTTTATCACTCAATTTTCGTTATCTGGACGTTTTTTGTTGTTAAAGCCTATTTAGGTAAAGTTCCACTGGACAGCTTCTTATGTTTAAGATCGGTTTTCTCCCCAAAAGAAAGCGTACGCTCAAAGAAATTGGCCGAAGGGAAACATAAAGTGGTGCGATTGGTTATACTCATTTCCTTTTCTAGCGGCCGCTTCTAAGCGTAATAAGAGCATAACAATTAGCCGGAACAGTTACGCTAAAAAAGAAACATAAACAAAGGCCAAGAAACGTAAGAGAAGGCCTAAGGTAGTACCACTGCCCCACTCAGTTTGTGCTAAGCTCACACTGATTCAAAAAGCGTAAGAACTCTGGCACAAATGGAAGATGTTTCATTTGAGCCGGAAGAAGTACAGCTTCTTAAAACAAGCGCAAATGGAGCCATAAATGAACACAACATACCACGCTTCTCTTCAGCTGTGTGTCTCATTAGTGTAAACAAAACAAATCTTGAACGTAAGAAGCCGTCCAGTGGCCTCAGGTCGTGAGAGAGATCCTCAAGTCGGGAAAAACTTGTGGGCATCGTATACAGTCTCCTAAACACTACTCAAGTTACATTTATCTTACTATTCTATACCATGAGGAGTGGGAAGAAGGACAAGAGAGAGTCAGTTTCTATTCCATACCATGAGGAGTGGGAAGAAGGACAAGAGAGAGTCAGTTTCTATTAAAGTTTTCCTTTATTAACACTTGATGGCAGCTAGACTGGATGTTACATGATGTCCAGCAGATCCTGTTATAGAGAAGCTCTGGTGTGCCACACGTCTATAGCCGCGGCGGCGGGGGAGGGGGCCAGGCTGGCACAGGCCGGGGCTGCTCACCTTCTTACACTGTCTTATATTAACTGGTTAACAATAGACCATGGCCCATCACAAGTAATATTTTTAGAATTATTTTCTATTAGGGCATATTACAAAAATATGTAGGTGTTCTGCTACATTTAACCATACAACATGAGTTACTCACTCACAATTTAGAAAATGCCCTGAAATTTGGAGAATATTTGAAAAAAAAATAATTTTACATATGGTTTCAAAGGTTGAATTTGGCATCTTAAACCATAACAGGTAAGACACCGATAAGTACCAAGATCCCAAATTCTGGGCTTAATACAAGTTTGGCCAGATGTGTGAGCTCTACTTGTTAAGCATTAATTAATTAATTACTTGGTGGCAGCCATGAGCCACAGCCTGCCCCCAGCCTGCAGCACATGAGGAGGTACTGTTTGACAACAGTGACATGTAGTACTCTTATTATTATTATATATCTAGCTTTGTTCTGTGTCAATAATAGCCAGTCCATCAGTCTCCGCAAACACGTTTAAACACCCACAATCATCTCATTTTCACAAAATTCAATTTTACAAATATATATATTAAAAAAAAATCTATATTTAAATGATGTATCTCATAAATATATTGTGTAGTTTTTCCAAGATTTTTTAAAACTTTAACATTTGGTGATGGTTTTATGAAAGCAATAAAGAAAAATGGATCAATTGTTAACTTGTGTAATAATCATTTTATGATAGATTTCATGACTAATAATGAACATCATTATTTCATTCATCATCATTCTTACAAAAAAGAAAATTTATAAAAGTGTCCAAGATAAATGAGATGAATGTTGTGGAGGGGTAAACAGGCTGGTGACTGACTTCATGCAGGCCAAGTATGAAGCATAATGATAGAGAAGTACATGGTAATACATAGAGTATATATACACGGTGGTGGTGGTGGCCGCGGCCGCACGCGCCACCATCTCATACCTACACATTGCAGTAATAGTTACACACAGGCTCCCCCTCCATTACTCAAGTTCTATAAATACACCAGGTTTATCATGGTTATTATTATTAATGTACACATATTGATGTTGGTGTACCAGGGAGGCAGAGCATAGCAGTCATCCATACTACAAGGCTTGTCGCTACACACACACGCGCGCGGGGAGTGTGTTTATTACTATTGCAGGCCAACATAAAGTCCTGTAGTGGTGTAAGTACAGTGAATATACAGCCAGGTTAGCTCCTCCCTGGCCACACATTGGTACACAAGTACACCAGTAGGGGGCAGCAGGCCTCCTAGCGGAGGTATATCACATTAGCATGGATCAGGGGAACAGAGGCAGATCTGGGTATGGTGCTTCATGTGAAGGAAGGGGTGGGGGGATGAAGGGGTGGGGTGGGGGTTGAAGAGTTGGGGTGGAGCGAGGGGATGCCCCTTCAACTTTACAATAAATATATCAAAAGTGCTGTTCAAAAATCAATGTCTTTATATTAGCTTTAAATACGGGCAAACATTTTGGCACGCTAATTTCAATAATTCTTTAAATTCTTAAATATTTGAGGGAGAGAATGAAGCCGCTTTACCCCTTGCCCTGCGTGGTGTGATTAATAATGCCTCCCTCACAATGAAGGCGGTCACATAACAAACAATACCTCCCTTGTGTGCCTCCTCAACATGAATAAATGTACATTCTTACGTGGAAAAAATACTAAAAATAATTACACAAAACGATTTGTCAGTGCAGTGCAATTTGTATGAGACATATTTGTACAATTCTTCAACGTATTTTTCATTTTCATTTTGTAAAAAATGTAAGTTTTTTGGGAGCGATATTTAAAACTCTTTGATTAGAGGGCAGATAAGGATTGCTCTGCTCAGACCTTGACCCGCAAGATAAATACGTGTACATATGAAACCTTTACACAAACACATGGCCGCAGTTCTTGCACTGTTAAACAATAGTAGATGACATGTTCTTGCACTGTTAAACAATAGTAGATGACACTGGGAAATTCATACTTAAATGGAATTTCCACACAAACTCAAGCACACAGGAGAATATTTCAAGGCCAAGATAGAAGAGGCAACAATTTGGTCACAGTTGATTAACAAGGAGCCCGAGGTGTAGACCCGGGGTATGAAGGATACATAAGCCACTGACAATGGGGGGAAAAGCTTGGCACAGTGTGGACTTGCACCACAAGGCTCCTTGCCCACCAGCAGCAGCAGCAGCAGGTTCTTCTAGTCTAGCTCTACAATAATCAAGTTGTACAACACCCTGCCCATGGATCTTGCTGCAGCATACATAAAAGTTTTTATAAAATGGGTTTTGGATCACAACCAACACCTGAAACCATTGTATAGGTTTGTGCTGGCGGTGATGGTCAGGGTTTACAGGTGAGTAGTACAGGTGAGTGTGACCAGCCGGGGACCAGACGATGGTCAGTGCTGTATACACATCATCAATATAAATAACCATGCAACACACACTGTGCCTCTACTGAACCTTCAGTGACTTTCAGAAATCCATGAAAAAAGACTAAGTGTTAAATATGGAAAGTAATAAAACTAAAGCTTGTGAAGAAAACGTTACAAGAGTAACATCAGTAAAAAATCATCTCAATTATCAGGTGAATCTTGGTTATTTTATAATCATACCTCATAACCATAAACTAGACTAATGATGGACTAGTGGCTATAATACCTGTGATGTGTGTAACCGGGACCCACTGTAGTAGGTACATGGGGTCGGGGTTACACCTGCACGTGCATTACTACTAGTACCGGACACTGCAGTACAGCAGCATCAACACAAACCCTCAAACATAGCAGATACGGAGAACCCAAGGATGGCTATTGGTGCAGAAGGAGAACCCAAGGATGGCTATTGGTGCAGAAGGAGAACCCAAGGATGGCTATTGGTGCAGAACCCAAGGATGGCTATTGGTGCAGAAGAACCCAAGGGTGGATATTGGTGCAGCAGCCCCCAGCCTACTACATGTGCAGGCCCATATGTAGATCAGGGTGCAATACTTTAGTGTGGAGTTATTCTCAGTTATAAAGTGAAGTCAACGCATGAGTCCCACCCTCCGCGGGCAGTACAGGCCGACATGTAGGAATAGTCTCAAGTCAACCCCCAAGGGAAATAATGAAATTAGGCCAAGAAAACAGTCTGGTATTTTAGTGCACAATTAGCGCTCAATTGATTAATTTATCTTACAGGCCGATTTACTGGTAATTATAATAATCTATTGCCACTAAGAAATTTTACGACGTGTGTCAGGTTATGTCTAAGGGGATATTTATAAGCAAATTGATGGCATGATTTTCAGGTAAAACAAAATCTTCAGTGCAGATAACACCATAGATTCTGATGTGATTACAAAAAGTTGAAATGGTTGGGTGTGGGGTTGACTGAGTTATACAGCAGGCTACATGTGCACATGTAGGCAGGAAGAGCTACACGCGGTGGCGGCAGGCACAGATCTGTAAGTCCAGCCCAGGTTGATTAGTCTCTGCGGCTAGTTGCGGCAATAGGGAAGGTTTAGTGTATGTAGAGGCTGGTGCCCTGATGGTGGACTGTTTACTAAGTGTCTTCTACTACTGGATGATGCTACTATTGGAGAGTCCCCAACATGGATCAGGTGTGGCTGCCGTCACTGGGAGCCCCAATATGGGGGTTCTCCACCAGTGTGGCGCCCCCTGGTGTATGTACACTACACTACTCACAGACCAAGCTGCTCTACACACCACCACTCTGCTGCCCAAGCGCATTATCAGGCACGCCAGGACAGTTACAACATCAAAAACTCAGAAACTGTTATACACTTCACTGGAACTAGTTGACCCAAATAAAAAGACACATTTAAAACGAGCTGCACATCTGCGAGACAAGTCTTTTGTTTAGTTTTCGACATCGTTGACCACTAAAATACTATAACTTCACCCTAACAAAGTGACTTGATACAATCCAAAGAATAGATTTGAACGACACATCTAATAAACCGTCTTCACGGTCATTATTGAAAAATTTACAATTTTCTTAATAAGATTTTTATCAAGTAACTGACACAAATGAAATTGACATTGATTCAGCACAACGAGGATGTTTGTGATTCCCACTTGGTGGCAGCACTGACTGGATGGTGCTGCACACTTGGCCGCAGCCAAGATAGGCTTTCACCCGCCCAGATGCACATTGGTCGCTAGAGCTCATGATGCACATTGGTCGCTAGAGCTCTCCCACAAACATACACACAAAGTCTCAACCTCCAATTACAAATTTTGATTCCACAGGACATGAAGTTTATATTTTTCTCAGTTGATGTCAAAATCAGTTTTCTTCCCAATAATGAAATTTGTATGATTTTGTTTTGCGGGAGGTGTATTAGTGCTGGCTCTACTATAGGCTTGGTTTACACACTGCGGCAGCAACACTGCATGGAATAAGTCACATATGTTGGTATAATACAAACATGTTTACCAATATACACATATACACACAGATATATAGAGATCCACCACGAGTTACTCATAACCATACAGCGGCTAGTCTTACAATAATGATGAAATATGAACCGTCTATGTTTAACATTTCCACCTGGAGACGTCCGTTTTCCCCGTTAACAGTTATTCATAATAATGATAATTCTCATTAAATATAAACATCGAAGCTTTCAAATGGAACCAGTTTGATAAAGACCTTGATGTCATCTTCATATTTGGCAAGAGAAGTTTTGATTCAATGATTTGCCATCACAAACCTTTTTACACACCTATATAAGTGGGAGGGTCTGCGGGTGAGCTAGATCTGGCGGTGGTAAGGCGGGTCATACTGGCCTCCCTGCGAGAGTCAGAGTGTGAACCCAGTACATCTTTCAGGTTTAAAGGTTTAACTCAAACTCCTTAATAATAAATAGTTGAACCCCAAAAGCTTTGTTCTGATATAAATAAATAATGATCTGTCTCAATTTGAGTGAATTTGAAATCTGAGCGCCTAAGTTTGGCGCCTCCGACACGGTTCTCTGGCCTGGCGGTCTGCCTGGATGTGACCGGCAGGTCCTGCCTTACCACCCGCCCCTAGCAGCACATGCACAGTACTGAGTGATGAACCCAGCGCTGCACTAGTATTGTTATTAATATCATTATTGTTACTATACACAACAAGATCTGATACAGACACATTTGGCTTTCCTCACCTTAATTCTGGTGCTTACATGAATAATTGTAGTGTTGAATTATTATATTGTTATTATTATTATTAAGTATCAAACATGGAATATCAATTGATAGAGAAAGTGTTCACATGATATGTATACTATACCGGTATCATTGATACGTTTAACGTATGGCTATACCTGGAAAACACAGCAGGGTTTAGAGTAAGTTCAGTAGTCTGGGGGATAAACACAGCAGGGTTTAGAGTAAGTTCAGTAGTCTGGGGGATAAAATAATACCAGTAATTCAATAAAATAGGAATATATTCACTCTCTACAACAGCTCCACATTGCCTCACGCTCGCCGCCGCCATCGTCGCACCTCATCAACAGGTGGCGCTTCTACTTACTAGCAAGGGAGGACGTGTGACCAGGGTTTAACAACCGCCGCCGGCGGCCTCTAAACCAGAGATTTAAGTCCCAAAGTGTGAGCCATTGGCAAGATGATAACACATTTCACTAAAAGCAAATGGAGCCCAAGTTTGAAGGAAGAGGTTTGAAGTAATAAAGCTTGCTATAAGTGACTATCACAATCTCTGTCTACATGAGGGAAGCGGGGACTATTGCAACTAATGACGTCATCAAACTGTGGTGGAGGTGAAGGTCAATACTGACTCGGTATGGAGAAGTAGAGAATGTTATAGTATTGTTGCTATGGTTACCAGTATACATGTAGTCAGGGTGTTATAGAGTAATATATGCCCCCACTATATCTTACATTCAGCCAATGAGCGCCCAGTAATGGCCGTACTAGTATCAGCATTCTCAGATGCCTTGGGCAAAATGTTAAAACAATTATCACAATTTAGAAATAAATTATCAGTTTATTTTAATATAAGAGTAAGATTTATACATTTCCACTGTTAAGGACCTACTCGACATTATAACCTGGTCCTTGTAGGCGGGCCTATTGAGTGGGATTAAAGGTTTGCGGCCACCCAGAAACACTGATACCAGGCTGCCACCACTGCCGCCCGATAAACTTATTTATGGTCAGCGTGGCGTCACACAACAGCCCATGAGTACATGAAACACAGCGGTGCACCATGACACCATGATTAAATACAAAGATGGCCCCACACTGAGGGTGGGTGGCCCCACACTGAGGGTGGGTGGCCCCACACTGAGGGTAGGTATAAATGGTTGCAGTGTACATGGCCCTACACTACACCATGCACAACTGCTCAGACAACATCCAGTCACACCGGTGGCGCACATTCTATTCTACTCTTTATTTTGGCATATTTCTGTTGGGTTTTTCAACAAAATGTTAAAATGGGCCTTGTGTTAGGAGGCCATGATTCTAAGGAGATTTACATTGATATACAAAGGTTAAAAGATGAAGCAGCTGTGTCCAGCATGCGGCCGTAACTAGCGGCGTCTGGTGGTCTCCTCCCTACACCCGCCGCCGCCGCCGCTGCGCCTGGTAACCCACATTCATGACTTCTATTATATAATACACACACGTTTTTACCATTTTTTGTATTTTGTCTTACATGTAGTTTGGACCCAAACACTGCAGTGCTGGACATGGTTGGAAACATTGTGATACAGGAGAGGGGGGTTGAGTTGTCCCACACGCCGCCATCTTGTCAACAAGCAGACGACATTTCTCCTCCTGGGCGCCTAGTGCAGGCTGACCCTCATAGAGGGCAGTAGGGAGGGAGGTCAGGCTGGGGTCATACAAAGGTCATGAGGTCATACAAAGGCGTGTTTGCGTGACTCATCAAACTGCCGTGTGGGGCGCACTTCCTCCCCGTGGCCTCCCCACTTGATGATGTATGATTTGTTTCTCCACTTCAGTAGCGGGTCGCTGTGTGATTTGACGACCAGGTACATGGACGTAAATTCACGGAACAACCAGCCGACCACATACTCAAACTTGGAGAAAGGAATAGGTCCGTTCTGCAATAAAGAAATACATTCATGAATCTTTTGTCACAATTCTTACTGTTGAAATAATCTATTGTGCTCATTCAAAAACATTTACATTTACAATTAGAAAGATGTATTCTATGTGTGTCAATCTAAAAGTCATTTTAGTGATTATCAAGGCTGATATCAATGATTTTTTAAAAACCTTAATGACGGGACCTAGTGGTTGTAGTTATTGTTTTACAGGCCAATGGTGTAATTAACAAGTTTTATATTCAGATTTTATACAAACAATCGTTTTTCAACTTTTACTTTGCGAGTCATTACTGTATATACTGTATGGAAGTCAGGGGACAATTACAGCTAGAAACAGTGTCTTCAAACATTTCAAGGCCATTTAATAATTCCAACAGAATTCAAGGCCCATAAAATGATTTTCCAAGCCTTCAAACAAAATGCCTATTTCCCAGGCTTTGAATTCCTTTTTCCCTACTGAAGGCTTTTCCAAACGTGTTTCATGAATTGTATATAACTATTGTCATATCATGTAGACAAACGGGGGTGACCTTTCTTAAAAAGTCTTAAATTATCCATTATGTTACATTGTAGTACTATAATTAGAATTCAGTATCATCTGCTGTTAACTGATAATTCGACCGCTGTAAACAATCAAATTCCAAGTATGTTATGAACATGAACAGAATGTAATGTAACTGACAGAAATGTAAACTTAACGGAAAATCAATAATTGTAAAGTTAAAGATATCCCTGGTATAGGAGAGAGAGAGAGGAGAGAGAGAGAGAGAGGAGAGAGAGGGAGGAGATAGAGGAGAGAGAGAGAGGAGAGAGAGGGAGGAGAGAGAGGAGAGAGAGAGAGAGAGGAGAGAGCCTGTTATGCGGCAGCAGACAGCGGGTGTAAGTGAGACTGACCTGGATGACCTGTAGTAGTATGTAGTCTAGTAGAAACCATACTAGTATGTGCACAAAGAAGAAGGCCAAGCCGCTCCAGTCAAATATGATGGTGACGGCCCAGGCAGCCATCAGTCCTAGCGGCACACACTCAGACACGGGCTCCAGGATAATGGTGGAGGGCACGATGGCCGAGCGTAACTTGCCCCATCTGTCACATTAACAAAACATACATGTTATACATGGCTCCAGGATAATGGTGGAGGCCGAGCATTGTCTGCTGGGGTTTAGAGCTGCACTCTCAACTACTTTTGGTAAAGAAAGTAAATATTTTCTACTTTTTGTTCCATTCCTTTCAAACCCATCTAAAAGTTATTTGAGTAAAATTTATAACTTATAATGATTACACTTATTATCGGTTGCCAGTGGCTGATTTTACTTCAAATTCTGGTAATTTTATATACCAACAGAAGAATATTGATAACTTCAGTCCTACAAGTCATGATATGAGTAACTCTTGTATAAACATATAACAACAGCAGAATATTGATAAATCCAGTCCTATAAGTCATAATATGAGTAACTCTTGTATAAACATATACCAACAGCAGAATATTGATAAATCCAGTCCTATAAGTCATAATATGAGTAACTCTTGTATAAAAATATATAACAGCAGCAGAATATTGATACATTCAGTCCTATAAGTCATAATATGAGTAACTGGTAAGATTTTGGATGTCATAATAGCTGAGAATGCAGCTTTAATAGGCGCAATATAAACTAGTAGTAAACTGCCGGTTGGAGGCATAATAATACCAGTGGATATTATGCAACATATTGCTACAAGTTTGTAGACAAACACTCTACTAACGTTACTGCAAACACAATAATTGTTTATTGGATTCAAAGGAATATTACAAATTTCCAAAAGACCAGAAATCTTGGTCAATAGGTCTCCTCAGTGATCAGATTAATCAATAATAAAAATATCGACTATTTCAGAAAAAGGAAAATAAATGTCTCAGTCTATAATAAGATAAGATAAGATCAGTTGTTTTTTATTTGCCATTTTCAAGGAGTACAGAGGATTAAGCACAAACCTGATCATTCTGGCCTGGAAGTTGGAGAGTGAGTAGTTGCCTGCATTCTGCCACGCGGGCTGTGAACAGATGCGTACCTTCCAACCCCTGCAACAGTACACATAGTTACACACATTAACACACATAGAGTTACATACATACAGTTACATACAAGTTAAACCC